>JAQQZT010000007.1:23985404-23996766 GCA_030068275.1 Clarias platycephalus
TATTATAAATCAGCCAAACTACTTCTTGTTTAGTCTGTAAATGCTGCAATACTGATGGGATGGTGCTTCACAGTACCACAAGCAACCCAAGTAACATGACATCACCCGAGCTGAGCTGCTTTTCACATACTGAAGATGAAACTAAAGGCAGCTGCTGTAACGCAAAGGCAAAGCAGCACAGGAGAGAAAACTTAGCACCTGGTCTAAGTGATTTGGTGACTGGTGGTCACTGAGTGCAAAAGTTCTGGCACCCAAATATTAAGAAAATAATCCTAATATTTATTATTGTTAGTTTGTCCAATTGCCTTTGATCCTGTGAAAATAGAGGGACTTAAAAAAAATGGCTGAAATTCCTAGACAGTTGATGCAATACTTTTTGTTAAACTCCTTGAATTAAACATGGAAGTCTGCACTTCGGTCACATCTTGACTGCTTAATTTTAAATCCATTGTGGTGATTCAGAATCAAATCGCTTCAGACTTGCATAAAGTACTGCACTAAAAGGAAACGTACTGAATAAATACAGTATGTGGAATCATTCTCATTCTTTCTGATCAGCTAATTCCCTACCCAAATATTACTTTAAAAAATAAAAATAAAAGTCTGTAGGGACATAATTGTTGTGAGGATAGACACAAACCTTCAGCAAAGGGGACGACGATCAAGGCTCTGTCCACGAAGACCGTGTTCGTCAGATGCTGCGAAACGCCAACTGATTCAGATTCGAGGAACTTTACAAAACAGACACGGGAAGTCACAGGCAAGGGAGAATCACTGGAAGAAAATATAAAGGCTTTTGCAAGACGTACGTATAACGATTTGACACACCTGCTCCCACAAGCCATCTGAAAATCTTGTACTTTTCAGTATGGTTTATATCCCAAATAACTCACAGTCGCTCCGTGTCTACACACCCTACCTGAACTGCAGTGCAGCCCGGTGTTTTTGTACAGGTGGAAACGACAGAAAAAAAAAAAGAAAAAAAAAGAATACAAGTTAGCTAAATTATTATTATATATTATTATTAGAAATTATAATAAGGAGAAGAATGAGGGCTATATTTTGTTAAGTTTGTGAGCTATATGGAAACATTAAAAATTATTCTATGTACATTAAAAGGAACATATTTACCTTAAAAATATATTTATTGGAACCAATAGGGCTTTTAAGAAATATATTTTATTATGTATAATACTTTTTATCATACACAGCACTTTTCCTAGTTTAAATACGTATGTAATTTAAGATTAAAGATGTCATTATTTTATTCATTTATTTATTTAATTATGCTTTAAATTAGAAGACATTATATATTAGTAATATATAAAATATAGGAACAATTAAAAGTTGAAAAAAAAAAACAAGTAAGTAAATAAGCAAATAAACCAGTCAGTAGTTAAGTAAATAAATAACTAAATGAATATGTAAAAGTATACAAAAATTAAATAAGCAAAAATAAGTAAAAATATAGAAGTAAAGTAAATGAGCACAGCAGATTAAATATGTAATAAATGAGAATGTAAAAATTTAAGTCAGTCAGGTACTAAGTAAGAAATGTCAGAATAAACAACGGTATAAGTAACAATAAGTAATAAAGAATATGTAAATGAGTAAAAGACAAAGCCAAAACTAAAAAGTGAAGTAAGTAAATAAATAAGAAAGATGTTATACTATTCTTATTTTTCTCTTTGTTTTACTACTTGTTTAACTACTATTCCCCTCCCTCCTTTTAAAAAAAATCTATTTATTCCTGTTATTTTCATCTGACTAAGTTCTGAGCTTCGGCAACACAATTCATCCTGCCAAGAAATCACCTCTGAATCTTGATAGATAAATGTGTAAGTAAGTAAATTAAATTTAAAAAGGGTGAGAAAATGAACAAGAAAATAAATAAATTGATAGATTTGTAAATAAATAAATAGGTAAGTAAATATATAAAGAAGCAAATAGAGAGAAAGATTTTTATATATAAATAAATGCATGAGTTAAGCAAACAAGTGAGTAAAATAAATAAGATAAATCGTTAGATAGGCAGCTATATAACTGCATAAATACGCAAATAACAAAAAGTAAAAGAAATCAATTAATACGTTTAAACAAACAAGTAAACAAGCAAATAAATAAGACCTAAATATGTGACTAAATGAATAAGAAAGTAGGTAGACAGATAGATCAGTAAGTTAAGTAAACAAATGTATTAATTTTACATTTTATTACAGTTTTTTTTTAGTCTATCATCAACACATGTCTTTTTTTGTCGAAAAATTAAAATAAACATGTATAAATCTCGCTCTTCTTGTTATTAATCAGTGTTTTCGACTAATACTAGCTCACACTCACTGCGCTAACACCGAGACCTAGCTGTGTGCTAACACAAACTCAGGCCGCATTGTAAATCACGCGTTGGTCCCTACCGAGTGTACTTCATAGTACGTTTAAACAAGCAGCTATCGCGCGCCGTATTTAGTGCACTCGATTTGTATCAGGCCTGGATTTGGTATTCCGCCGTTACAGCGAGGTCTGTAGAAGGCTGCAGCGCTGAGTACTCACTCTGGAGGGAAGAGTTTGAGCTCGTCGATGTTTCCCAAGAAGCCGAACAGAGTCCTCATCTGCTCCGAGGTGGCGCTCGGAGACACGTTGGTCACCTGGACCACTTTAGTGTTGGAGCTCATACTGTTAATGCTAGTATTGTTATTACTACTAGTGTTAGCTCAGCAGCTAATAGTAGCTCGCTAGCTAGCTAACTAGCCCTAGCTCTTGAGAGCTTGAAATTTTAAACAGCTCGCGCTGTTAACGGGCAGGTCATGCGCGTTCAAATGTGTCTCGCGCACGCTGTAATGCGCTAAACTAAGATCCAATATTTTTCAATGCAGTTTTCTTTTTGTTGTTGTTGTCTTTTATTATTTAAAAATATATATATTTCTATGCACACGACGTAACGCTCTAGAAATGTTGCTGTTTTCACCAGGATCTCCTTAAAGCGAAGACTGAAAGTTTAATCAATGCATTTCAACATAATAGTCCTGTACGCTTATGGAAAAAAAAAAAATACAATAAAATTTTAAATCCGTAGGTGAAGAAAATGTGATTAAAAAGTGTTGTTTAGCAATAATTAAATATTTCACTTGTGCTTTTATATAAGGATAATTAATTTCAATGCAGTAACAGTAAATCCACTTTATTCCACCACCTCACCATTGATTATTTTCTTATAACTGTATGGTTTGAAGTCTTAAAAAAAATATGAACCATTCTTTTCAAATTTAACTGCTTTGTATGATTGTATACAGAAAATATGTGTGTATAACATCACAGTCTGTAATGTTGTCTGTCTTTCAAGGGGTTGCCTACATCAGACCATTTGATCCGCACTCACATCTTGGCACAGGTTTTATGTCAGATAACCTTCCTGATGCAACCTTCCTGTTTTATCTGGGTTTGGGACCGGCACTGTAGGTCCAATAGCTGGGGTTAAGTGGGTGGGAATTGAACTCGGCTCTTTAGCATGGCATGCGAGAAACCTACCACGGAGCCATCGATGCCCCCAACAGCGCAGTCTGGTGTGTGCCATTTCTTAATTAATTCACACATTCTGATCAATCAACATTGAAAATTAAAGAGATCATTGGAATCATTAAAAAAATATAATATTGCAATGATAATCAAAAGCAATTATTTTGTATATGTAAATTAAGGTCTTGTTCGGACTTTTGTTTCACAAACCTGATCTTTAGGACTGACTGTCCATACTTCTTTAAAAGTGGTCAAATTGAAGTTGGTGGAATAATAATAAATAATTATAATAAACTGTATTAATGAATACACAGGAACATGGTGACATGTATTTTCTTGATTTAACAACTCAGAATTATACATTTATGCCATTTATGTTTGATCTAAAATAGGTGGTTTAAATTTTTTGTTAGTTTGTAATTATATCTTCAAGATCCCCATCAAACTTTCTGACTTTCACAGATAGATGTTACTCTCCTGACAAAAATTGGTTTATCAATATCATCATTCTATGGACAATTACTTAAACCCAATGGTCTATTATGTACTTTTAGCAATTTTCTCTCTGCTTATTCCACTCCTGTATCTGCAAAGGATTTGTTAATTTGATTGTTTGATGCCATTTCTGCAAATGTGGTCACGCTTTTGAGAGGGTTTTCTTTCTCAGCTTCTGTTGTTTTAAAAATTCCAAACAAATGTAGGCAAAATAAGTTTTTCAGTTGCTCATCACAACAATAAAACAGTCAGAGCACTTTTTACTCCTTGGAAAAAAAGTCTGGACTTTACCGTATAAATATATTCTAATTAACTTGTTTTGGACGTGTGATTATACAGAAGAATTTTGGTGTGATATTCTTGTTTTTATTCAAAGTTTATTTTCTGAGTTTTGTTTTTCGTTCAACGATGTTCTTTTTGGTTTCTTTGACTAAACGAAGAAGGAGAATAAAAATTAATTTATAATAAACTAAAATGTTATAAGTGCAAAGTTAGGCGGCACAGTGGCGTGGTGGATAGCACTGTGGCTTCGCATCTCCAGGGTCGAGCGTTCGATTCCCGTCTCGGATTTGTGTGCATTGAGTTTGCAGGTCCTCCCACTGCTTGGTGGGTTTCCTCCGGCTACTCCAGTTTCCCCCCACAGTCCAAAGACATGCAGATTAGGTTAATTGGCGTTCCCAAGTTGCCCGTAGTGCGTGTGCTCTGCGATGGATTGGCACCCTTGTATCCTAAGTCTCCAGGGATGGGCTCCCAGGGACCCTGTATACTGGATAAAGCGGTTTAGACAATGAGTGATAATTGTAACATATTTTGAAAGTAGTATGTTTTTAAGAACTCCAAACTGTATATAAACAATTTAAAAATATATATTTTGGTACATTCTTGGGCGATCAAGCATGCCAGGCAATGCACATTCCCCACCCTGGTGATATATCCATTGTTTCTGTGGCAGTTACTTAAGTGGCCTAGTTGCCAGCTCGATGCCCGTTTGTCATTCACACACTATGGGCAATTTGGGACTGTGGGTGGAAACCCGGGATTCGAAACTGGAACCTGGAGGTGTGAGGCCACAGTGCTAAATTATACGCCACCGTGCGACTGTTTTCCTTTCTTTCTTTTTTTTTTTTATCTATTGTTATGTGTTATTTACTGCTTCTTTTATCCTCCCCGGCTGTATTGTTTTGCTATTTCGTGCAAAATATTTGAAAAGAGAGAGAAAGATGACAAAGAAGAAAGTATTTGATGAAAGAACATTTAAACTGAAAGGATGATGAGGGAGAGTATGACCAGTAGGTGGCGGTAATGCAACTTATTGAATACCAACTGCTGTAAAACAAGAACAGGACTAAACGAGATATAGTGTACTGTATCCTCTCTCCCCAGGGACTACTGTTCTCCGTTTCACCATCTCCATTTCTTCCATCGCTTTCCGGCTCGTTTTTCCTTGGGAGTCATGGTGCATCCCACGTGATCGAGTGACGTAATGGACTGTTTGGAAATCCGATTTGAGAACCGGGTAGCGAGATCATCCAGAATGGGGGATGTTTAGGATTGGGATCTGATTTCAGCAATGTGGTTCAAATCGGGTTTTCCAATAAATTATATAATAAATTAAATGAAAAAGAAATAAAATATTTATTTCTGATGCCAATCAGGATAAAGTCGTCTTGTCTTGTGACTTTTATTTTGAAATGTCACCTCTCTTCCGGTTTGTATCGGGACTAATGAAAGAAGTGACAAATATGGAGGCACAAACAGAGCAAACCGGGCTCTCTCGAGCAGAGAGAAAGGCTCTCGAAAAGGCTAAACTCATTCAGAAAGAGACTCAGAGAAATAACTTTAAACTGGTAAGCAGACCAGAGAGATTGTAAACTTGTTTCTTTACTCAATTCCTAAATGGTTAATCGTATTTTAATCAGTATTCGTTGTGAGCAATTATGGTTACCAGGCAACACAGTGTATTAATCCTGCTTTAAGATCAGATTAATAAACTGAATTAAGTTCAGGTTTTCTTATGTTAGATCTGATGTCTGGTTACTTGGATCCTGATTAAAGGAGTATTTCTACCACAAATGAAACTTAAACAGCTGCCCCTGGTACATTTTAGTTTATTGTCCATAGCATGTTTATAGATATAATAGATGATCAAAGCTTTATGGACATCAAACCATCACATCACCTTGTAGCATACAATTGTACAGAAAGTTTCTTTATGCTGTAGCTTTACAATTTCCTTTCGCTGAAACCACAACTCCTTCATGAACGGCATCGATCTAGCAACCTCTCATTTTTAAGACTATGGTAGGACCTCTGGTCAACATTTACACACATTCGGGCTATTTAGGAATGCCAGTTAGTCTAATCTGCGTGGACTGCGGGAGGAAACCATAGTACCCGGAGGAAACCCACCAAGCACAAGGCGAACATACTGTACAAACTCCACGCTCACAGATCCAAGGCGGGAATCGAACCCAGAACCTGGAGATATGACGCCATTAAAGGAGTTCCTGGGAGACCAGCGTTTCAGATCACGTTTTCAGCTTACTGAGAGAACTTTCTACCACTAGTGCAATGCATCAGTGCAGCAGGAGATTATGTAGAGAAATGTGTTATTTTGCGCAATTAAAAAGTCCTGGTTTGACTTGAACACACCTTGTATATTCTGTTATTCATTACTACAAGTATAGGGACTCTTCATCTTTGTGTACTGATTAAATCAGGTGGCCGGGATATTAAAGAAGGCTGAATGCCAGCAAACCGAAGAGGAGCGAGCTTTACTTCAAAGGCATCAGGACACCGTCCAAGAGCTGAGCAAACGCCAGGCTCGGAGAAACACTCTGAAACGGAAACAGGAAGAGGTGGGTCGGATGGATTTTAACGTTCACTGTGTTGCTATAGCTGGAAGTCCTTTTAATCTCGTTGTGAATTGATTATCTGTTAAACACAGTTTGTGCTTTGTGACTTTTTTTTAGCTCTATGATGGAGAGGAGGATCTGAAGGCCAAAGTGAGGCAGCTGGCCGAAGCGATGCGTCAGGCTCGCCACGTCGTCGTCTACACGGGAGCCGGGATCAGCACGGTACAGATGGCTTTACTTCCTGTATTTCTGATTACTGTACTAACACTGATTGCACTCTTAATGAGGTTCTTTTAACGTTTGCCAGGCCGCTTCGATCCCGGATTACCGCGGGCCTAACGGAGTGTGGACTCAGCTACAAAAGGGACGCGCCGTCAGGTGAGTCGGCACAAGACCGAGCTCCAACTTTCACATTGACGTCCTCTCGCTCGCCTGACGTCCCATGGACAAATCGTTCACTAATCCGCTCTCTGTCCACCAGGCACTCGGATCTCAGTGAAGCTGACCCGACTCTGACTCACATGTGTATCCAGATGTTACACAAGCTCAAAACGGTGAGTGTGCAAAAGTCTTCAAGGTCAAAATCCTGAGCATGGCTCACTGGCTAACTTTTTAGTCTTGAAAGTTGTTAAAGTCAGATTAGCTGTTCAGCCTTTCATGTACTTTTTTAGGCAGTGAATAAAAAGAAAAATTGAATGTCATGTATTAAAAATGAAATGTAAAGCTCTATTTGGATGCTGTAAGCTTTTTAAATACATTTTATATAATTATGGTCACAAGCTTCAGAAGTGTTCTGGGTAAGAATTCTGAATACACCCAGTTTACAATGCCAACACCTTTGGGACATTTTAATTTAGTCTTTTCATCTGCCAGAATATTTCAGATGATGTAGCGTGTCTATCTGTTAGGCCACTGTGCCACATGTAAACCTACAGTACATTTCTATTTCTTACCTGCAAACCTTTGTGTGTGTGTGATTATACCCAGGTTCAACACGTGGTCTCTCAGAACTGTGACGGTCTCCACTTGCGCAGTGGGCTTCCCAGACACGCCTTGTCGGAGCTGCATGGGAACATGTTCATCGAGGTGAGACTCCATATCTTGCACTTTATTCAGCGTCTGAAGATGTGTCCTTTGAAAGCGTGATTGTCGGTTAAGACACCTCATAATACACAGAGGTTAAACCTGCCATATCCATCTTCTCAACCTTCTCATTTGGTTCAGGTGTGTGTATCGTGCTCTCCGGTTCGCGAAGTGATCCGTCTTTTCGATGTGACGGAGCGCACCGCACTGCACAGGCACGCTACAGGCCGGCGATGCCCTCAGTGCAGAGGGGAGCTGAGGGACACCATAGTACACTTCGGTGAGAGAGGCACGCTGGAGCAGCCGTTAAACTGGAAAGGTGCGGCTGAGGCCGCAGAGCAGGCCGATCTCATCCTCTGTCTCGGCTCCAGTCTGAAGGTCAGCTAATAAACGAGATGTTAGATTTAAAAACATGTTCTTGGTGACTTCTCTGATCCTTGGCTTTGCATTGGCAGGTTCTGAAGAAGTACGCATGCTTGTGGTGTATGAAAAAAACTGCTTCCAAGAGACCGAAGCTATACATCGTTAACCTTCAGGTAATTAAGTTATCACATCTCTGTTATGTTGTTGTGTGTGTGTTTAGTGTTGTAAATAATTTTTTTTCTTTTTTTTTTGTAGTGGACACCTAAAGATGACTTGGCCACCCTGAAAATACATGGGAAGTGTGATGATGTGATGCGACTCCTGATGGAAGAGTTGGGAGTTGAAATTCCGTTCTACAACAGGTAAGGACACATTACAGGAACTCGGCTGAGAGTTATAGTCACATCCCCTGTATAGTCCTGACCTTGCTCCAAGCCATCTCCACATGTTTGGGACATTTAAAGGAGTTCCTGCGAGGCCAGTGTTTCAGACGTGAAGCAGACAGTCCGATCATAGATTCGGCGTACTGGGATAAGTGCGTTAGTGTAGCAGGGGATTATATAAAGAACTAAAGGGAGTTTGTTCTGAAAACCTGGAACTTGAAAACCTGGAACATTCATCATACAAGAGCACATTGCAAGGCATAAACCACAGGTTTATATGAGTTAGAACTAGTACTACCTTTAATCAATGCCTTCTGACCAATCAGACTTGACTTTTATTATTGTGGTGGTTTAATTTTATTTACTTAGATGTTGTTTCCAATTATTAGATCTGACGACCCCATCTTCAGCTTGGCCATTCCCCTCAGACAGGATGAAGAGGATGGTCACAGCCGTAAAACTTTAACTCCCCTATCTGATCTGGTGCACCCAGAGACTGATTCAGCGAATCAAGATGACGAGACGGAAGTACAGGGTGGCTGGTTTGGACGAGGTTATTCCAAAGCAAGGAAGAAAAGAAAATCATTATAGTGATACCCAAAGTACTTAATAATTTATGAATATACAGCAAATTAAGCTACCTTGGATTATTATTATTATTATTATGAGACAGTTCGGTCACCTGTATAACTAAAAATTCTTTACTTAGCAGCACAGATTTATTCTTTAAGGAAAATTAGTGAGGTTTCTATTCAAACTACCAAAGGAATAAAAAGTTAAAAGTCTCTTTCTTTTACCCATCAAGTCTAGTAGGTGTATTCTTATATTCTGATTACAGTATTTGATGGAAGGATATTGTATTTTGCAATTGTAAATATTTTTTGGAAATTAATTTCCAAGATTTGATTTCATAAAAAGGGAGACAGAAAAAACATTCAGGTAAAATAATTAAACCAGCCTAGACCTCAGTATAAAGTTTTTTCTGCTGTAAATTATTACCATTTTAACGCTGTGTGTTTCTGTAAAATATTAATTGCATTAAGACTGTGCCAGTTTTTCAGTATTAGCCATTTGCACCTTACGTTCATTCTCTCAGGTATTTAGCAAAACTTGACATATTCAATTCTGCTTAGAATCGGTGTTGAGAGAAGCTAAACAAAGTCAAATTCTGACTTCTATGTGGTGGAGTTTTGTTTTACATGTTGCACCACATCGAGAGTGTGCAAGGTTAGAAAATTTAAGAAATCTGTAGTGCAGATTTTATAAAAGTAGCTTGCTACCTACAGTACAAAGCCCGTTCATGAATAATGTATAGCAGTGGTTGGTTGTTGGGGTTCTTTTCATTGTTTTTTTTATTTTCTTTTTTTCTGTTAACCACCAGAGCAGACATGCAGCTCAAATTCTCTTCATGTTCTGCTTCCTGAGCTCAAACCACCTCCTAATCACCTCAAGTTATACAAACTCAAGTTATTTTCATCTGCATTACTAATAATCTATTCTAGCCAGGACAGGTTAGACTAGCCAGTTAGCCAATACTAGCTGGTAAAAAATATTGTTATATGGTTATATTTGTATCATGTTGTGTGAGCTGTTATTTGTTTTCATATCGGTATAAAAAAATCTACTATTTTTACTGTAGAAAAAAAAAACCTTAATCTGCAAGCACCCTTGCAGTTGTCACTAGGTCAAAATCTTAACACTGTTTATGGCAGCAGACCAGCGTTCATGGAAATTATTATTTCAGAACATTAAATTTACAGACAACTAGTAATAAACAATTTTAGAGTGGGATTTCTTGTTGCTTTCTGTAGAATATTATAGCCTTATACAGTCAATGTATGTACAGCTTAACAGCTATCAAGCTGTGTATATGATTTTTCTTTTGCAGGAACAACTTCACAAACATCTCTCTAGAAATTTAACAGTGACTCCATCATGTCTCATAACACTGTTTACATGCTGAGTTAATGGCAAAGTCTTAAATTACTGTGGAAATGTACTGATCCTCAGAGAAACCCGAATTATGTCCAGAGACTAACATGTCTCCTACAGTATGCTTACATTACATTTGCCTTAATGTAACAATTTTATTTTATTTCTAAGATTGATGATTTTGTTAAGATGTAAATCATGTTGGTTTTTGTATTTGTATAGACAAAACCACTAAGTGTTTTACTGTACCTGTAACTTGAACTTTTTTGTGGTGTCAGAAATAAAGAATTTTTCATTTTCTTTCTTACTCCTTTAACATACTGCATGATGTTAAATGTTTGCAGCCATTTTACTGAGATTTCTAAGCCATAAAATCAAAACAGAAGGTTTTAATTTTGAATTTAAATGCTATGTTTAAACTAGGATGTTGTTATAGCATAACTATTATAGTTATGTTTATAACTTATTTGCAAGTAAGAATCTTACAAATTTTAATCCTTTAATTTCATTACTGCTTAAATAAAAATATTCTATCCAGGTATCCTACTGAAGTTTAATTGATTTAATCGATGATGTGAACATTAAACGGTCTAAAATTATACAAGGGCTTTTGCAGAAAATAGAAACCAATTGTTTTGTCGGTGGATTGCTGCTTCTTTAGGGTTTATGGGCAGTTGGTACCGTTCTGCCGTCTACTGGACTGGAGTGTGGAGTAATGTGCTATTGCATTTAAACAAT
>JAQQZT010000007.1:24003778-24023306 GCA_030068275.1 Clarias platycephalus
CGGGATCCCCCAGTCAGAGTTAGCTGAGGTGGCTGAGGAAAGGGAAGTTTGGGGTTCCCTGCAGGAACTGCTACCCCGCGACCCAATTTTGGATAAGCGGTTGAAGATGGATGGATGGAGAAATGCTCTCAATTTAAACTTTTTTTCTTTTTTTTTTTTGCAGAACAACAATATTGTTTCTTTAAAATTTAACAAATTGAAAAATTCTTATATAACATCATTTTAAAAAGGATTTTTTTTCTTCTTCTCATTCTTTGTTGTTTAATGGCCGCAGTAGGTTACTGGCGACTATAGGTCTCTCACTCTCCCTCATCTTCCCGGCCTCTTCAAAGGCAATTTTTCAGACCAGCCTTTCTTAAAAAAACAACAACATCTAATGCGTCCTTCCCTGATCTTGTTTTGACTTGTTCTATGTCTTTAACCCTTTGTTTGCCTTATCTGGCATTTCCATACTCTCTCTTCTTGACATGTTTCCTCTCTCTACGCCTTTAGTTGCAGTTCTGTAAGTTGCATTATCGCCACCTATAGATCTCACTCTCCTCACCTTCCATGTCCTTTAAAGGAAACTTTCCAGTCCAGTCTTTCTTTAAAAAAAACAAAACATTAAGTGCTTCCTTAATTTTTATTCATTGAGTGAAAAAACATCTTTTGTTTCTTAATATAAAAAAAAAATTGATTTTGAGGAAAATAGTTGTAAAAATGTGTGATTTTAAAAGGATCACTCAAAAAGCTCTCAAAGTTCTCTCTCTCTCTCTCTCTCTCTCTCTCCCCCTCTCTCTCTCTCTCTCTATTCCATTTCATAAAACACATTTCAGATTATCCAGAAAGCAAAACAATCCATCATATAATTCTTGTCAGTGTTTTTAATACAATAGAATAGTAGTGAAGAGGTGCAGTCCAGGTGTCTTACATTTGATGTTGCTTGGTTTTATTTCCACAGATCCGCATTTAACCGAGATGACCTACACGCTCAGCCTTGCCGCGGCTCTTTTCGTGGCTTTTATTGTGTCCACGAGCAGCTCGGAACCAGCCGTGGACCCGAATGTGGTCAAAGTGGCCAACTTTGCCATCGAGTCACGCAATCGGATGACGAACTGTATTTATTTGTATAAAGTCGTGGACATCCTGTCTAACTCTGCTGAGGTTAGTGCTGCGTACCTACCATGTACATCACCTTAAACATTTGGCAAATACATTTGATAAAAACAGTAAAACTAATAGGAAATTTTAGGCACTACAATGTGTAACAGTGAAAGGTTGGCCAATTGCTTTGAAATAAAATGCATGCTGTTATTGGAAAATAATCACCTTTGAGTGATGGTTTTAACTCTTTTTCACGTTCATTCTGTAGTTTATTATTTTCCCAACACAACATGCTTGCAAGTGTTGTGTTCTTTATTTAAGAACTGTTCTGTCAATGGAAGTGAAGAATTTAAATCAATTGCTTTACATCGAAAGAATAGCACTTGATTTAAATTTAATCCATTTAAATTTAATCCTTTGTCATTATTTAATTAAAAATTATGTATAATAATTTACTTTTAAACGTAATTATAAATTTTACAATTAAAAACTTAAATTATTTTAAGCCGCAGCTCACGTTTTGTGGAAACTGCACTAAAAGTTAAATATCTGAGATTATTTTTCCAGTTCTGGACTTTATCTTCAGATTATCGTAATCCTCTCATAAGACTCCTAATAAAGATTTGGCAGTTTGTCACCCATCAGCTGCTCAGATGTTAACAGATCCAGTCATTGCATTAGAATAATCACACGTTCTTTCCCTGTCTTGTTATCATGTTGCCTGAGACCTGGCTTGGGACGTGAGGTCACACGATCAGCTTATTCTGCATTTAACTAAAGCTCATAACTTGGCTTTCGACTAGGAAAAAAAAAAACAAAGAAAGTGCTATTTAATGTCCTTAATGACTCTACACTGACTGTGTGGTACTATAACTGTACGTCACTCATTATAATAAGCAAAGCAGGTTGTTGACACTTGAAAATTATGTGATGTAAGTCGATTGCAGTTTAAAGATCAGAAAAAGAAAAAAACGGTATCATAAACACCTTATTGCACATTGAAGTAGGATACTGTACAGCCCTCTTTAGCTATGTTCACATTAACCAGCTTGAGAAGTGATGCAAATGCGTTTTTTATTTATTTATTTATTTTTTACCCTAATGGGAAACATATCTGATTTATAGAGCAAAAAAAATAATAATTCAGATTGGATGTGAGTCACTTTCATACATGGTTCTAGATCAGATATATATCCGAAACATGGCCATGACACTCGAACGAGAATGGGAATATCATAATTCATATGACTTTCAGATTTACTTCTGAGCATGCGTTGGGTTGCTGAAGTCATCAATCCACACCGGGAGCTCAGGGATTTCATTTCAAGACCGGAGGATAGTGAAGAAAGTGAAATCATTGATTTAGTAGATATTTGAGGCAATCAGTCCTAACTGCTTGTTGTTCTCCAAAGCAAAATTATGAGGATATTTTTGATAAAATTGCATGTACTGTTTGAAATTAATGAGTGCTCGCACAAATGTTACGTGTTTTAACCAAGATGGCACGGGCAAAGACGTGTGGATGTGCTCATATGTGCCATTTTAGAAGACAGACACATCCACATTAAAATCCGTGATGTGAAAATCCCCCCCAAAAAATATGAATTGAACAATGTGGCTTGTAATGTGAACATATCAATAGTTTATGAGTGACTTGTAAGTTTTTTAAACATCTTGCTGTGTGTGTCCCAGATGACCCCCCCAGCCTATGTGAAATACACCTTACAAGTGCGAGCTGCTCAGACGACCTGCAGGAACAACGGCAGCATGAACCCGGAGGACTGCAGCGTCGCGGATAACGCACAGGCAAGAGACTGTGTTTCATTTCCTGTCTGTGGTATCTGCCGGTTCTTAGTTGGGACTTGGTTACCATGGAAACTGTACACACTTATGTACAGCACATGTGCACTTCCACTGTATATTGCACACATTCAGTGACAGCTGATGAGTTTTTTTCTTTTTTTAAAAAATGTATTTTATTATAATTTTTTTTTTTTACAGGTGATGATCTGCGACTTTGTGGTTCTGGCAGTTCCAGGAGACAACACGGTTCCTCAGTCGGTTCTGTCACAGAACTGTGACTGATGCAGGCACGACTAACTGCACTGTAGCTGATTCAGAAATCTAGAACTTGTTCCTAAGAAAAAGAAGGAGCTATCTGTTTTCTGTTTCCTTAAGAAGCTACATACTGAACGAAACACTAATTGGCATACTGTTGTAGGAAAATAATCAACAACGAGGCGACATAATGCATCTTAAAGTAAAGCAGTGTTCCTGTTCCCGCCCTGTAGTTGATTATTTTTCTATAAAATAATGTCCTTATTCTTTTATTCTTTTATTAATGTCCTCAGTTTATTCCTCTTTTACTACAGCAGTTTGCGATCGTTCTTTATTCATTAAAGATAGATTTTATACAATTGTAGTTACATGAAATGTCATGGAACAAGAAATCCATATATAAATCGTTGCCATAGAAACAATGACACTGTTACAGAAAATTAATGAAGAACCTTCTGACCAATCGGATTCGAGAATGCTAATTCAGCAACGCTGTGGTAAAAATGTGTTCGCATCGTTTTAACGTTAGAGTGGAGGTGTAATAGCACTTTTAAGCACTTTTCTTCTTTGTCTAAATGAATCCAGAATTATTATGTACTATTAGTATTAGTGATGTGTTTTAAATTAATATATAAATGAACCATAATAAGTTGTGGAGGGGAGGGGGAGGGGGGCTATTACTTTATTCCTAGAGGTGTTTGCAGTATAAAGTTCTCAAAACCCTGCAAAAAGAGCATTGTGTGTCACTACAGCGCAATTATTAATGCCTGACCTTCAGTTTGAATGCAGAAACATCTAGTTGCAGGAAGAAACATTCTTGAGAGGCTACAGTAGATCATTTGCATGCTTTTATACACATCAGCCAAAACATTAACACCACAGCCAGGTGAACTGAATGACATTAGAGTAAACTAGTGACAAGATCATGGGCTCATCAGGGACCAAACACCAGCCCATCTGGTCTGAACCAACAGAAAAACCAATGTAGCACAAATTGCTGAGAAACGTCATTGCTGGCCACAATAGAAAGGTATCAGAACCCTCGGTCCACCACATGGGGTCCATCAGGCAAAGAGCACAAGGTTATTGATCTGGCCATCAAATTCTCAGAAACTTTCACCGGACAAACAAGTCCGATCCACCCCGCAACCCACAGCACCCAAAAGGGTCCACTGCCAATGTCCTGGTGCCAGACACCACAGTACCCCCACCCCCCCAGAGGCCCTGCAGGACCATGCTTCGAGGGGCCAGAGCCACCCCAGTGACACGAGGGGAAACCCAAAACCTAGGTGGTTTTAATGTTATGTCTGATCTGTGTGTGTAGAAATACTAATTGTGTAGAGGATAAATGATTGGATTTGTGTGGGCATTTACACATCACCACTGCTGATGTTATTGCAGATACAATAAATACAATAAACCTGAATTAAATAGGAGAATTTTTTTTCTGTCTCTTTTCCTTTGAGCCAGTCTACAAATTTCAACAAATTTTAAGAATTATAAATAAAATTACACTACAATACTAAAAATAAAAAAGATCTGAACTTACCAGAGAAATATACTAATAATTACAAAAGTACAAAAGAAAAATTACGAAGGTAAATTAATGAATAAATATTCTAATGAAAATGATTTAAAGGGGAAAAAAAGAAAGACTCCTAAATAAAAATGAAAGCAAGGGGTAAAGAATTATTAAAGCACAACTGGAAAAGAAGAAAATTGAAATTTACAGAAAAAAACCAATATAATAATAATGTTAAAAATTTAACATTTGTGTTTGGAATATAATATATATATATATATAATAATTCTGAATAAAACTACACTAAATTAGTAGAAGCAAAAATAAAGCAACTTTCCTGATGGAAAAATGACTAAGGGAAATTATTGAATAAAAAATTCGAATGGAAAATCATTAAAAGGCAAAAAAAAAAAAAAGTAAAAGAACAAATGAAATTTACAAAGGTTAAAAAAATGTCAAGAAAAGTTGTTAAAAGAAGAGTTAATAAAAAAAAATTAAAGAAGAATTATAAAAAACAACTGAAAAAGGCAGAATACAAAAATGTTTTTAAGGGAAAATTAAAGAAAGAATATGTAAAAAGAAAAACAAAAAACTAAATGTGGGTTAGTTCATAGTGTACGTGTTTTATATATATATATATATATATATATATATATATATAATCATTTTAATATAATATTTATACATAATTCAAAATTAAATCACAAAGAAAACAGAAAAATACAAAAAATACAGCAAATATTAAAGAAACTAGTAAAAATTTAAAGTAAAAAGCAAAAATTAAAAAATACAAAAAAAGATTCTTGACTATCTTCTGTATGTAAAATTTTTAAAATTAATTAATTGTTATTATTAACGTTTTCACGCTAGTATCTGTAGACTTGTCCCTAGTGCAGCAGTTAGGGTGTAAGTCATGCCCTATACCCTATGTAGTGCACTTCGCCGCGTGGGATTGAGCGGGATCCGTTACGGAACCGGAAGACGCCAACTTTGACCTATGACGTTGCAGAAGTTTCGGAGTCACTTCTGTTTTGGCAAAGAGTAGCTTTGTTATTGAACAGTTAGCGAACGGCGTTGCGGTAAATAATGACAAAACTACAACATAAATAAACTACCTGCTATCGACGGACATTTTATTACGAACTGGAACATGATGGAGCTGAGCTCAGCGCTCAGTCAAGAGGGCTGGTGAGTATTTAAAACAGACTAGCTAAAAAAAATACTAGCATAGCTGCTATGGTTAGCGCGCTGTTGTCATAGCAGCACCCGTAATACGTGAAATCCCACCTCCTGTGCTAGGATTGGTTGGAAGTTCGTGCTCGCTTGTGTCTTATTAGCAGACCGTCTGTGAGTGTGACGTGTTAGCCAATCCTGTCACAGGAGACGAGATGGTTCTAGCCAATTACAGTGCGGCGGCGGAATACAGATGGGAAGAAAAGATAGGGTTAAGCTTAGCTAGCTGTGTAACACAACACAATGCTTCAGATAACGTTAAAAAATTAACCATCAAGTGAATAAGTGAGGCTATTGGAACACTGATGTATCGATAATTTATGCTATCCACAATTAGCTGACTAACATGGTGGTTTAAAGAAGCTTGTTTGCTAACTAGCACGCTAATTTCAGCTAGTAGTTAGCAATGTCAGCTAGTTTACTAGTGCTGCTATTGGTAATCTACCCGTTTTTTGGCAGACATCATTTCAGGCGCATGTCCAGTTTATTATCTGAAATTACCTCCTTTATAATTTTTTTATTTTATTTTTATATTTTCAATAATATAAAACTTATCACATGTTGGAGGTTGCATAAATATTCGCCCCCTGCTGTATCAGTATTGGCTGCAGTTACAGATGTTAGTCTTCTGTAACATATCCCTATCAGCTATGCACATCTGGATCCTTATGTTTTTGCCCCTCCTGATGTTTCGCTTCTGACCAGCTTTTCTCAGCGGAGCTGTCGATCTCTCATGCTGCCCCAGAGTCACCTCCAAATTCACGAAATCACCAGAAGAACTCATATCAGTTTCTGGCTGAATTTGTCCACACGCTTAGTAAAACCTTACAGTTGCTTTACTTGCAGTAATGTGCAAAAGGCTTGGGAACATGCAACAACAAAAATGTTAGCAGAGATGCCTTTAAAAACATTTCTACATGAAAGAACCCTCTAAATCGGCCACTGAAGAGTAATAAATTAAACAAAGTAAATATTTGGTGTGAAAACTCGTTGCTTGAAAAAAATCAGTACTGTTAGATACAGATGTGAGTTTTATAAGTAAAACAGCTGTTAGGTTTTACTGAGCGTGCTGGAGAATATGCCTGCTAACTTTAACAACTTTTTTCTTTTTTTTTGACTAAGAGAAATTTCTGAACAAAAAATGTCTAATGAAAAATTATTTAAAAGTGTTTAAAAAAAAAAGAAAGGTTAAACTAATTTAAAGTTAAAACTACAGAGGAAATATTGTTTAACTGAAAGTTAATTTAAAAAAATCTTACGAAAAATGATTAAAAGGCTTAAGAAATCAAAAGAACAAAATGAGGTTAAACTAAATCAAAGTAAAAATGACTGATGAAAAGTTGTTGAAGGGAAAGTTATTTAAAAATGTATAGAAGAATTCTATAACTAATTCTTCTATAACTAATAAGTAAAGTTAATTCTAACAACCAGAAAAGGAAAAATAAAAAAACAGCGTTCTCATTCATTCGTTTTTTATACCGCTTTATCCTGTATACAGGGTCGCAGGGGGGACTGGGGCCTATTCCAGGAGACTTAGGGTACGAGGCGGGGTACACTCTGGACAGGTTGGCAATCCATCGCAGCACACACACACACATATGCACACACAAGATTAAAGTTTCAAAGAATTTTAATAATCCCAGAGGGAAATTGCTTATTCTTGGTTACATTTGCTTACAGTGGTTTTCCAGGAGGAAAGAGGAAAAAAAGTAATAAATTAGACAAGGAGGAGGGGGGCAAAAACAGGTCTTAAAACAGTAAATACTGTATTGCAAACTAAACATTTTAAAATGTCTTATTGCAAACTAAACATAATTCAATATACAGATATTGCACATAAAGTATTGAAGAAATGATACAGGTGTGTAATATTGTATTATTGTACTGACAGTTACTGTCCCAATAGTGTACACATTACAGAGAAGAGTTATATAATTTTATGGCCATTGGGAGAAAAGATCTCCTGTGGCGCTCCTGTAGAACACTTGGTAGTAATCAATCTCTGGATGAATTTGCTTCTCTGGTTGGAGAGCACACTGTATAGCAGGTGAGAAGGATCGTACGAGATTTATTGTGGGTGTAGTAGTGAAGAGAAGGATTCTGTCCAAAATACAGAGTCAAGCTCCATGCCTAGCACGGATCTGGCCCTTTTAATTACCTTGTCCAATCTATTCTGCACGTTTTAGGACTGTGGGAGGAAACCCACCAAGTAAGTAGATAACATACAAACTACATTTTTGTCTGTACAAAAGTGTATTACATCTGTAGCCCATTTCCTGAAGACGTCTGTGCGTGGTGGCTCTTAATTCACTGACTCCAGCCTCACTCCACTTCTTGTTAAGTTCTCCCAAGTTCTTCGATCGGCTTTGCTTGACCATCTTCTTAAGGCTGCTGTCATCTCTATTGTGTAGGCACCTTTTTCCTACCACACTGTGCCTTCCTGTCAACTTTTCCATGAATATGCTTTTAATACAGGACCTTCTGTGACTTAAACTCCTTGTGGAGGGTGTAATGGTCATCTTTTCCTGTGTCCTGAGTTAGACCGAGAGATGAATAGTAATTTACTCAAACTAGAAATTAAATATTCTAATTTTTAGAATACTGAATTCCCAGTTTTTGTTAAGATTTTGTGTGTGACTGGTTTAGAGGCCATCACCTGTAGGATTATAGGGGAACTGCAACATTGTACCACCTCAAATGCAAACATACATAAATTAAACACAAAATAATCACAATATGTAATTGAAACAATTTTCCCTCCCTCTCTACTGACTGTAATTTTAGTAACATAAGCAGCTCACATCTATCACATGGCCTACTTCAGATCTGATACTGATACTGGATGATCTGTGTTTTTCTGTACCAGCGTACGACGTGAAGGGCCCTAAAAGTTAAATAAAGCCAACCAGAAACACATGCACTATTGAATGAGGTGTTTTTAAAAAATTTTCTTTCCTTCTTTTTATTAGGTATCTCACGGACGAAGGAATAGACGAGTGCAAAAGCTCTTCAGAGAAAGAGCAGGCAGTCCTCAATGACATCATCAATGTAGCATTGAATGTAAGTGTGTGCTTATAAAAAGTCAGTAACAGAGTATCTGTAACGCATCAAAAAAAGATCCTGTTCTCGCCCCCAGCCTTTCTGAACCGCTAGAGATAAACGCGGATTGTTCTGCTTCTTCTCGTTTACAGACTGATCTGAGATCTATCGGAAAAGGTTTTTTACCTGCTGATATCAACAGCGGCAGAACGGAGGAGGTAATTCTGTGTGTGTATTTGTGTGTGTGAGTGAGAGGTCATGTGGTATTGCAGTACACTTGCACCGGCACTTGCACCAAATGACCACTAGGTGTCTCTATAGGAAGGTGTATAAACTAGGCTGTGAATTATTACTAATTTTTAAGCTTTCCTTCTTACTTGACAGAGCAAAATTAAAGATGATCTCCACGTACAAGTATCAACAAGACCCTGGCCAAAAGAGGGATGTTTTGAAAGGGAGCGCTGTTTGTTGCTGGAATTTGTTTAGTTCCTCAAACCTTATCCAGCTGTGCTTTTTTTACGAGGTGTTGGGGGGGGGGGGGGGGCACTGGCGGTGTTTCAGGACTATCTGGGTACTGCAGAAAGAAATCGATCAGGTTTTCGAAAGAAAGAAAGAAAGCAGTGTACTGAGAAGGAATGTGTTTGTGGTTTGTGCAGCCGGTAGAACGGTCACGATTTTATTATTATTATTTTTTTTTGTAGCCACAAATCATTTAGTGTGATTTCGAGTTTCCGTAACATTAAACCTGTGCAAGCTTTGATATGTTAAGTAGTCGTTAAGAACTGAAAAGCAAATCGTGAGGGCGTGAGAACACAGCAGTTGATGATTTGGCAAACGTTTATCATGATCCGGAATCTCTCATTCCTGATTCCGAGCCAAGATAGTATAACTTTACGCTAAAAACAAGAGACGAGTTTCCGCGAGACAACGTGAAGTGCGATTGCTCAACAGCAGCAGAGGACACTAATGGCAGGTCGAGGAACATCAGAGTTGACGGACGGTTTGTTGCAATGGCGGGAAAAAGTTGAAGAAATAACTCGAGAACAATAAGAGAACAGTTAGCACTAGACAGGAATAAAGACTGTAATGTCCTGAGGCAGAAAAAAAACAGGTGTGCAGTTAACAGAAAACTACTGGGGGTGTTCAAGTCAAACTAGGATTTTCAAATATTTTACTGCAGCTTAGAGTCTCATCAAGTCCCTGTTTGACTCGAATGCCCTTTGTAATTAACAGGGTAGTGCCATATCAACAGTTTGTCAGTGTTGTGGCATAAACAGTGATAACGTCTTTAGTTTTGCCTTATGAATCTTGCCTGCTCCATGTTATTCAATGTGTAATGACTCAGTCATAACCTCCTTTTCTCCTCAGTTGAAGGGCCCGTGTGTCCTTCAGGTGCTAAAGATACGCAATGTCACCGCCCCGAAAGAGCACGAGGAGTCCCAGGCTGCTCCCAGAATGCTCCGCCTTCAAATGACAGACGGACAGACCACATGCACAGGCCTCGAGTTTAAACATCTATCAAATATTAGGTAAGACCTTCACACATTATGAAATACGTTGCAGGTTGTCAACGCCTGTCGACGCCCACAATGTTCATTAGTGCCATTAAAGTTCACAAAAAATAGTTATTTTGTTGAAATTTGTGCAAAATTCATAGTGAACTGCAAATTCCAAATAAAAATTTGAAAGGATGTCGTTTCGTAATCTTGGTTATCATAATCCTTACCATCCTTAGCATTTACAGTCTGGTGCATAAGTATTCACCCCTTTCGACTCTAATTCTCACCACTTGGTTCAGCTTTATGTGTAAAAGTTTTTTTTTTTTCCGAGATCGTCATGATCATCTTCTTTTTAAAAATTTTTTCCCCCCTCACTTTGAAACTTTTTTTTTTTTCCTTATCTTTTTTTTTTTTTTTTTTTTTGTAAATAAAACCGGGATTAATAACTTTTTTCCAGGTCTTCATGATGTGTGTTGCAAAATTTGGAACAGATACAGTATGTTGGTAAAAATCTAATTAAACAAGAATCAGATCAGGTTTAATTTTTAGCAGAATGGACATTGAATGAATTCATTTGCAAATCATTTGCAGGACAGTTTTTTTAAAAACGGTTTTTATGTGCATTTGTGCATAAGGAGTGTCGATAATGTGAACCTCGATTGCTCAGCTAAAAATCTTAGCATAATTGGGAATGAGTTATTTATTTTAGTATGCAGATTATTCTGTGAAGTTTAAATCGCTTATTTATTTTAACTACATACAAATTTTACTGTGTGTGTGTGTGAGTGAAAGTGTGTTAATGTTTCAACTGAATGTTTTTTTTTTATTTATTCATAAACTCTCTCCATTTCAATGGCATCTGAACATGCCATTTTAGTATCTTTGTAAATGAGCTACTGCTGAGCCGCGCCCCTAAAGAAAACTGCAGAGCTAAAAACACACCTTTCACAGGTTATTCATCTTAAGATCAAATGACATTTTAATTGCACACAGCTAGACTGCATTCTTATAATTATGTGACTTCTAAGGACAGCTAGTTTTACCAGAAGGGTAAAAGGGGTTTTGCGGTGACAGATTGAATGCTTGTGTTGTCAAAACTTATTTTTATTTTTTAATTATTATTATTTGTGTCTGTGGGGATAAATAATATAGCAAAAAAAAAAAAGACAATAAAAGATATTCTATTGTACATGTACTATGCTGAGGAGGTGAATACCTATGCTTGACTCTGTACATCTAGTTCTTGAAGCTTATTTTAAATCTTACATGTCAATTGTTTGAGGTCTGCATCACAGAGCAAAGCAGCAAAGCAACCCTTGTTTTTTTTTTTGTTTCCTCCCCTACATTCTCATTTTGAACCCTGTAGCTCTCAGACATGCGTTCAAAATAACCAGACAAAGTGTGACAAAAGTGCTGCATAAAAATCTCTTCTGGAATCATAGACATGTGATGCGCGTTGCCACAGAGATGATCCTGACAATCGTTATGCAAGTTAAATTTGAATGAATCCTGTATATACAGTACACCCAGTATTTCTCAAGTTAACATTAATTAAGCCTTAGTGTCACAGAAGAATTCACTAATTATCACAAAGACACAAGCTCTGACCGAGATCCAAATCAATTTAACGCTTATTCTCTAGTGTAATTAATTTGATGATGTCATTTAATCACACAGGATGTACTTGTAGCTCTTTAATTTCAAGTACATGAACAAATGTCATGTAAGCTGTACATCGTCGTGATTATTACATTAAATGGTAATTAGCTTAATTATATCCTCAGGGAAAAACGCAATGGATGTGGCTCTGGAGAGATTGAATAAGTCCATTAGCTCAGGACAGATAATTATACAAAGTACAGATGTTGACACGTTAACCAAAGAATGTCCATCAAGCTGTACGAATTTTACATGATGAGGAATGAAAGAAAATATATCTATCTATATATATATATCTATATATAATTGTTTCTCAGGCATCTTTAACAAAACAAATTGTAATAGCCACAGAAAGAAATTTAAACCCAATATATGAAGTTTAACTGTGTTTTCAATTTCGTCAAAGGGTGCCAATAATTTTGAAGCGCACCATGGTCTCAAAGGTGGGTCTGTAATCAGGTCTATCACTACAGCTTATGCAAGATATGCTGCCTGTAAATAAACCTGTGTTGAATTATTTGCAAACGGAGTGTAAAATGCAAAAATATTGGCACCCATTTTGGAAAAAAGTTGTTTATATGATCACGTTTATTCATTAATTATATAAATAAACAGTAATAATTCTGGTTAAATTAGTACACACAAGTCTTTAATTGTGGGCTGTGAGATGTTGACCAGTCTGTTTTAATGCAGTTGGGTGCAAAAGTTTACATCCCTTAAGAAGACATACCCTTTTTAATTTATTATATGGAGATATTTAGTGCTGCAGATTGTAAGGGTCTTGCACTCCACTCCATAAGTTATTACTTTTACAAATTTTTTTTTATTCCTTACTTGAGGACATGAGTATTTTGCACCAGTTTTAAAATGTCGTTGTCTAGTCATGGCTGCTGTTTGTTTAAATATCAATAGGGTTGATCCGGAAATGATGATAAATTATAAATGCAGCTCTGTTCCCTGACGTTTTGATGTTCGGTTTTCTTTCTGCATGAGAGACAGCCTTGTTATTCAGATCTCAATAGATGTGAGAACAGTTTAACAGAAGGAAATCTGAGATCAGGATGCAAGACCTAGCTGCCTAACACCAGTGACAGTGACCCTCTTGCCTCTGCTCACCTCGCTTTCGTTTAACTTGTTTCACCCCTTTTTCCACTAGCTTAATCCTCCTCCATTTTCCCCCCGTCTTATTTACCGCTGCGTCCTGGCACCAGCCGGCGACGTGGATCCATTCCAGCCGGTACAGGTGGAGACTCGAGCACTGCTCTGCCACGCTTGTCTGAGGAACAGACTTCTCTTTATGCATGTACTCCTCCTCTCTCACTCTCCATCCATCCCTGTCTCCCTCCTCAGCGCCAGGAGATAATACGTCCTACTGTTCTACTCCCCAGTGTTATAGCCGGTCTTTTTTTTTTTTTTTTTTTTTCTTTTTTCCTCGAGAGAGAGACTGGAGGGGATTTTTGAGCTGTGAATTCCATTGAAATCATACTCTCAACATTTACGATCCGCAACTCGTACCATTGAACTTTTTAAATGTATTTTCAGAGAATGTGAAGTGTGTTGCATAATTAGGAACAGGTACAGTATGTTGGTAAAAATCTAATTACACAATAATTAAATCAGAATGACTGTTTATCCAAATAGAAATGTAATGAACTTATTTGCAATTCATTTGCAGGAGAATTAACAATTTGGTACTTACAAAAATCTAGTACAGAAAAATGTTTGTATCCTATGTTTTATGTAAATTTGTGCATATGGAGTGTCGCCATTGCGAATCTCGATTGGGGAGTTAAAAATCTTTTTCAGTTGGCAATGTATTACTGTGATTTTTTTTGAATACAAGTTGCACTGTCAGGTTTAAGTCTCCTATTTTAACTACTTGTACATCTACAGTATAGATTACATATTTTTGCTATCTCTTACATAACAAATTAGCACAGGTCTCCTCCTCCTCCGAAGTGTGATGATAAATTTTTCTCCCAAACTTCCGTTATTTCACTCCTTCTCCAAGTGTGCCTTTTCAGTATCTATATAAATGAGCTACTGCTGAGCCACGCCCCTCCAGCAAACCCGAACAGCTGAGCACCAAGCCGGAGGAGGGTCTCTTCTTACAGTACAAGAGGTCACATTAGGGGGGAAAATCTAGTTGGCCTTGGTCAATAAAAAAAATGGAGGAAATGGACAAAAGTCAGGAAATGTTTTGTGTATGGAGTTTTATGGGCATAACTAAATGTTAAAGCGCCATGGACTTAGGAATGCTAAGCATTTATCATCATGCAAATGTTAGTTTGGAGAAAGTCAGCTTTACCTTTTCAGTCTGACAGGAACTTTTAAAAACATTTTAAAATATTTTTTTCTTGTTTATGTTGGTATAGGGGTAAAATTCTGTAAAATCATCTACCGTACTGAGAATGCTCTTTTACGTTGCTGTAAGTATCAGATTAGCCAAGCAAACCAGTTAAACTCACTTTCTCAACACTTTTTTTTTTTTGTCTTTCGGTTTCGTTTCCGTGCCACAGCCTGAAATGCCCGAGGTAAACGGCTCTAATTGGAGCGCTAGCGTCACACATCAGAGACTCAAACACCCTGCCCCAGTCCTCATTTCTAACGAACACATTCAGAAGAGCTCAACCTGATCGTCGACCAGACAAGTCGCATAAACGAAGGAGGGGAAAGATTTGAGCTGGAGTGCTTTCATAAGTGCTCCGTGTCGCACTAAAATTTAGCAGGGAGATCCATTTGAGAAAATGCGAAAACTTTTTTTATTTTTTGCATAATCACTACACCCTCTCATCATCTCCTCAGGCTTATATCTTATTGGTATGCTTGTGAAGGGGAAATTGAGTCTCTCTCTCTCTCTCTCCCGCTCTCCCTCCCTCTCTGTCTCTCTCTCTCTCTCCGATAAGTTCACTTTAATTAAAATCAGACTGCTGGCTTTGAATCTAAACTTGCACAGCTGATGTGAAATTTAGAAAGAGGGCTGAAGGATAGGGGTTGGTTTACTTTTTAGAACAGGCAATAAAAGGAAATGCGGGTAGGATCTGGCATCTAAATGTGTATTTGTTTTTCTTTTTTCTTGAGCGCTCTCTCTCTTTCTCTCTCTCTCTTTATTCCTCCTTTTTTATTTTGGTAATCATGGGAATCACCTTTATTTGTCCACAAAGGGTGCCAATAATTTTGGAACACACTGCAGTTGCAAAGAATAAAAACATTATTAAACACAATGTGGTCATAATGCACTGCTTTGTTTTTATAAACCGGTGACGCATTCTTTCTTTTATGGTCATAGTATGTTTTAGACGTATTTCCACCCTTTTCGAAAGCAACCATGCTTTATACCATTATATACTGTGTGTGTGTGTGTGTGTGTGTGTGTGTGTGTGTGTGTGTTTTAATTTATATTAAATTTTTTCCTCTAGCTGAATAATTTCTGAAATGTTGTATATCATCCTTTGAATATTTTTCCAACGCATTTCGAAAATAATGTCTTTTTTTCCCCATGGTAAACACTTGATCCACACTCTCACTATTAATATTTAATGAAGCCTCATGTCCCCCGGAGAGAATAACAGCACTGAGCCTCTTCCTGTGATGTCTAACAAGCTTAGAGTCTTGCATGACATGCACAAGAGTTCAGACTCCTTGATATTCTTAAGGTTGTGCGATGTAGACAGTCTCTTCACTACAGGTTTTTATCTGGGTCACTTCTGTAGACCGAGATAGTCATAATGTTGATCCGGTGCCCATTACTATGTCGATATTGATCCTCGGGTGGTTTATTATGTCGTTGAAAGATCCGGCTGAGGGAAATTCCTTACCACCTGGCAGATGGCATTAAGAGCCCCCAAACCACCAGCCCCAAAGCATCGATAATCTACGGCTAGTGCAGTTTAAGAGTTCAGGAGCTGTATTTCTTTGCACTTTTCTTAGGAAAAGCCTCAGACCATTGAAAACTAGCTGTTTTTTTTTAAGCTGGACAATATAAGGAGCATTGTGCTTCAGACAGTTTAATTTGTCTTTAATAAATTTTAAGCATATTAAGTGATAAGTTTGAATCGTGATGATGCCATCTGTGGCCCGGGAGTACAAGAGAGTAAAGTTGTACTATACTCAGTGGGTGGGAGTGGCTTACTCACTTATATCTGTCAGTTAAAGTGACACTAGACAATTGTAGGCGTCTGTAAACACATGCATGTGGAAGAGGGCAGACAGTGTCTTTTTGTCTAGAAATCCTTTGTTTTATTTTATTTTTTTCACAGTAAGGTTTTCCATGTTGATAGATGAAAGCAATTTTTAATCTAAGCATCGTCATACACAATTCAAACTGGAAAGATTTCCTAGAAATTGAGAGCAATACATACAGTGGAACCTTGGATTACGAGCATAATTTGTTCCAGAAGCGGGCTCATATTCCAAAACACTCGTAAACCAAATCAAATATTCCCATAAGAAATAATAGAATAAAAATAAAAAAAACATAAAAATAATTAACACAAAATATAAATTAAAAATAAAATTAACCTGCACATTACCTTAAAAAAAAAGTAAAAATAAATCCCGCGCAGCAAAAAATGCGCGCAGGCGCTGTGTGTGTGTGAATCTAAAGTAAGCTCCCCTCTCCCCCTTCTCGTTTTACACACCCTTCGTCTACTCTTTTCACATGCGCCTTGGGAGGCACGGTGTCCAATGACGCACACAAACACAAAGAGCAGCATTGAGCAGAGAGAGAAAATGGATCCTTAACCTCTCTAATGAGACTTGCATTTGCTTTACACATGCGCTGTGTACACACGCATGCAGACACGAAATAAAATGTTTTACGCACACACACGTGGTCACAGTGTTATAGTAAACCACAGTTCCCAATTACCCACAATTCCGCAGCCCAAGAGAGAGAGAAAACGCTGGTTCAGTTGTGATCATACGTGACGCTCGTCGTCAAAACAAGAAGCGCATGCGTGATGCATGATACTCGGTACTTATAAACCAAGACTTGTTCGTTTTCCAAGTCAGATTTTACAAAAAATCTTTGCTTGTCTTGCGGAACACTCGGAAACTGAGTTACTCGCAATCCGAGGTTTCAACTGTATATATATATATATATATATATATATATATATATATTGTATCTGTTTATGTCTGTGTATGTATATATATGTTCCCCCTAAAGTTTACACTGCTTGTCATTTAGTTTGAAATATTTCTGAGAGGTGTCGGTCACTTTTGTCACCTGTTGAAAAAGGAAAAAAATCCATCCATTTTCATTTTAATTGTAATTAATATTATTATTTATTCCAATAATTCTTGAGGACAGTACACTGTTTTAGTTTCAAACAATATTGCGTGTTTGTTACTGTGTAATAAATCCAAAAACATTTGACAGAGGTGTGCTGTGATTATTATTTTTTTTTATTCCAGTCTGAACACTCCGCCTGGAACCAAAGTGAAACTCCTGGGTACGGTTCTGGTGAAAAACGGTTTGTTGCTGTTAGACAATTCCAAGATCGCAGTCCTCGGGGGAGAGGTGGATCATCTGATTGAGAAATGGGAGCTGCAAAGGGTGAGCTTCTGGAAATTGTCGCATGCTATGAGTAATAAATTATGATCTTATTTGTTTTTTGCTCACATACCGTATGTTCTCAATTCATAATTAAGTAAAATGAATAAATCTTTATTAGGGGCATTTTGTTAGGAGAAAATAGTTGAAGCAGAGTTGTTGTTACTGCATTGAATTTAATTATTTTTAAAATCAACAGAGTCTGGCGAGGCACAGCAGGTCAAATATAGGGGCGGAGGGTGGCCCACCTCCGTTTGTGGCCTTCGGACAGGTAAACGTCGTGATTACTGGTGTGATCTGAATACACACACTTTTTATTTTATTTATTTATTTATTTTTCCCCTTCAGCTCATTCGATTATACATAGAGCAAACGTCTCATCAGTGTTTTTCCATCCTTAGAAATGTGTCCGTAAGGATGAGGTGGACAGTAAAACCCTGGACCAGAAGAAAACCCTACAGAGCAGCAATGTTTCCAAAGCTACAAATGAAAATGACGAGTTTGAGAAGCAGAGGATCGCTGCGATCGCTGAAGTAGCCAAAAGCAAAGAGGTGGGGAAAGGAGAAAATAATGAGCAGGGTGTTGAATCACACTTGTACTTATACTATACCCATGAGTAATTTTTTGTGAAATTCTGCATGGTCTTAGTATTGCTACAAGTTAAGAAATTGTGATGACTTACCGGGAAATGCCATTGTGATCTGCAGTAAACTGTAGGAAAGCATAACCAGCCAAGGGCTCCCAAAACCCAGAGCGACCTGCGGCCAGGCTAGGGTGAACAGGATGTAAAACAGAAATGCAAAGCAACACCAAAGTAGAAAATTAAAGTCTCTGGTAAAAACAAAGTCGAAACCGTCATTTTTCTGGTTATAATAGGTTTCTCTGCAGGAACCCACAGTCATCACACAGCCTCTTATCATGTCTGAGCCATTCGTAAGTTATTCTTAATAATTTATTTAGTAGGGACGGGAATCAGCAGCGGCCAGCCAATATAATATTATCACCACACCGAAGTAGCGATTCTATTAGTATTGCGTTTTTGTTAATATCGCAATTTTATAACTATCGTGATTCAGTATACAATGTTTTTTGTTTTGGAGTCATTGTGGAGATACATGAGTTACCACACACAAGAATCACGACACATAACTGAATCGATTTTTCCCCCCATAAAATGGATAAAATGAAGAATGTGTTTAGCTTTAAGTTTAAACGTATAAACATGCTAATTGCTATGGCATGAGGAGAATAAAGCACTTCAGGATATGCTTTCATTGGTAATATTCAAATATTAAAAATATTTCCTATACCTTAGGGTGTATACCTTTTGTGCTACATTTCCCACCTCTAAGGGGCGGAGTTGGTGTTAATTTCCGTTCTCATGACAAACAAATCTCATGAAATCACACCATACCGCTCTTATTTATTTGAATGGGTCGAAATCAGGTAAATATTGCAGTTTTTTTTATTTATTTCATGGAAAGTAATCAACTACATGATTAATTTTATGAAGTACGTTCGCTTGATAAATAGTGCTTATAGTTTCACTGTGAGTTTGCATACATTAGAGCACTTTAGCGAGCATTGCAGTAGAGTTTTATTTTAATTGCAGCATGAATATTTTATGCAGCCCCGACGACTCGTTACTCTGACTCGGGCTGTCTGAAATCTTTCTGCAATGTGGAAATATGAAAACTGCTCCTCGGTCTAATTCATTTACTTGCTGAGATTTTTTTTTTTTTTTTGCGCCCACTTTTGCAGCCCAAAATGTATTAATGTAATAAGTAATTGGGTTGTCTATTCGTATAATTTCACCCCTAGGCTTTGAGCGAGAGTAATGATTCTCAGACAGGACCAAAAAAAAAATATATATATATA
>JAQQZT010000007.1:24024353-24036332 GCA_030068275.1 Clarias platycephalus
GTAGAAAATAAATCACTAAACAAAAACAAAGAAATTTGCAAGTGACCCCAAACCTTTGAACGGTAGTGTATATAATACGGCATTACATGAATTCGGGTTTGCTGAGAGAGAAAGGTTTCACTGAGATAGAGCTAGAGTTCTTAGAGTTCAAGATAAGGTAATGACTAGTCAGTGACATTTCTCTAGCGGATTGTTTGCCCTTCTTTCTTTCTTTTTTTTTTCTTCTTTCTTTCTTGAATGTAAAACCCTATTGTAGTGCACTCTTGCATAACAATGCTTTTCCTCAATGTATTAGGAGCAAAGATTTCTAAATAAATTTATTGTTAAATTTGTTCCAGTAGGCATAATGTGCGTAGGATGCATTTTACGCACTAATTAAAAGATTGCGTTCCAGTAAACTGAAGATACTGTACATAATATGTATGTAGTATGCTCTTTACATTGGTTGCAGGATCTAATACACAGCATCACCCATCTGACCATCACAGCTTAGCTTTAAAAAAAAAAATAAAAAAAAAAAATAAAAAATGTAATTCCAGGTGGACGAGCGGGCTCTAAGGGACATCATGGAGATGGGCTTCAGTAAAGAAGCCGCCAGACAGGCACTACTGGATAACAACAATAACGTCGAAGCAGCACTTAACTCCCTGCTCACAGGAACCAACCAGGCCAGAGCAGCCCCCGTGGAGCCGAGTCGCCCGCCCAGAGGTAGAATCATCGTAGAGTTCGCCTCAGATAAGAGTGTTCTGTTTGCACGAGTGCTCTAAGCTGCTTGTTGTGGCATTTCTGGAAATGTGGAATTTTATACAGAGCCAAACTAATATAATTTTTTTTGGGTGTGTGTGTGTGGTCTGATGGTTGTATGGGTGGTATTCTGTCCATCAGGCAGGGGCAGAGGGCGAGGAAGATCCAGACAGGATGATGACGAGGATGGCGGAGCAAGACCCTCCGGGCCGAGCACGCTCTTCGACTTCCTGGAGTCGAAAATGGGAGCATTCTCTATTGATGGTAAATGGAATGTGTGCTAATAATAACCAGTGTAGTATGACACTGACGTCTTTTATTTATTGTCTCTCTTCAGCTTCTAAATCTGTTTTTATTTGAATATACAAACCCTGTTATGTCATAATGCCTTTTCTGCTGGATAGCTGTTTGGTTTCCTGGATTAGACAAAGATTTGATTAACGGATCCAAGTGCTAAGGATTCTAGATCTTTTGTAAAGAATAAAACCCAGCTTATTAAAAAAATATCACATCCCTTACTCTCCATAAAACCTCTGCACTATTGCATAACATGTCACTGTAAATGTCACTGTAGCCCAGGTTTAGCATGAACATGTGACATTTTTTTGAAGCCACTTAAAATCGTTTAATTAAACCTCTAGAGACGAAGAAACAGCCACCACAGAAAGCACAGGAACATCCGAGCAGGACAAGCGTTCAAAATCCTCATCACGTCCCCCGAGAAGCCTCTCAGAACAAGCCGCCTAGTCGAAATGAGGGACGGGTGCAAAGGAACGACCGACCCCCGCGCTTCCAGAGGGACAGCGATTTCCCCAAACCCGGCACTGCTGAATCATCTCTCGTACTCTCCTCGCAGCCTGGAGAGAAAAGAGGGAGAGGAGGGTTAGACCAGCGGAAAGACGAAAGGCGAGATGCAAAACCCGGAAACATGAATTCTGCCTCTACAGGAAACCAGAGGTCAAAAGGTCAACAGGGTCAGCCTGCGAACTTTTACCAGGGCTCTAAACGAGACCGGGGTCCGAGAGACACGGATCACATGAGTGGATCGGATCAATCGAAAAAGAACCAAGCGAACGGCCCCAAACCGTTAGAAACAGCTGTGACGGAGAGACCCGAACCCCACAGCAAGAGGAAAGGCAGGCCAGACAGACCTAACTCCGCCCACTTCGATCGGGATGCACCAGGCAACTGGAACTCTGCCCACGTTCCCACGATGAAGGACTCTACCCTTATTCACGACTTGGGGCAGACGCACTTCGCTAAAGGAGGCGCGAACCCGAACCCGAACCCGCTGCTCCAAAATGGCAATTCGGAGCCCAGACGTACGGGTCCCATCAAACCACAGACTTCAGGACCACCTCACAAGAACAACAGCTTTTACAACTCCGCCCCCAAGAAAAGGTCTGGACCAATCAAAGGGCACAGAGGCGCAGAGATGGGTTATCAAGCGGATAGTGGTAACCATGGAAACTGGAAATCCGGCGACCAGTGCCTTGCACTTTACTGGGAGGACAACAAGGTAGGTTGATTGTCAGTTTAATGTAACTCTACTAATATTATAATGACATAACATGTATAAAAGTATTAAACCTTCATACTGAAAAGCCGTAATGAGGAACGATTACGAGATTTTGATCTAATAATTGTTTAAAAAAAAAAATCTGACTTTGAGGGACATTTACTTACAGATTACCTGGAAAATCAGGTCGAACTGCTTTGCTGAGATTTTGATAAAAAGAAAAAAAAAGTTCACTATTAAACATTTCAGTGTAGTAACTGACTGTCAAATCGATTTTTCCATCCTGTCACTCAGCGATGACCCTCTGAAAGCCATAAAATGCAGGTTAATGGCCGATAGAGTGAAATTTAAAAGCCTTAAATGGTTTAAATGTTTATAACATTTCAAGTTAGTATTTTAAGTTTTTTTTGTAACCAATTTGTGTTTCACCATTTGTTATTTTATCTCTATGTTAACCTGGGTTAACCTGCTCATGATTGTCGCCGTTGTTCCTCCGCACGGCAGTTCTACCGGGCTGTGATCGACGCAGTGCATCCCTCAGGCTCGACGGCTGTGGTCGTGTTCAGTGACTACGGCAACTGCGAGGAGGTCCTGCTTCAAAATATCAAACCTGTCCACATGGACACATGGGTGAGCACATGATGATGATGATGACGATGATTTACATTTCTCAGGTTTTAAATGTTTTAAATTATAGATGTGTGAAAGAAGCTGATCCAGTTAACAGTCATGTTTATCTGATTCAGTTGCGTTCAGACATGTCCTAACAGGTAGCTGTTGGCTGTTGGCAGCCGTCGATCCGCAAATGACTGTTATTTAACCCGGTGTCTTTTACAACAAAAAAAGGACGAGGATGATCTTTACTACGAGACTTCTCTGGAATTCCGACGCGGAGGAGACGGCCAGCCCAGACGCACTCGACCTACGCAGCAGTATTATCAACCTCCCAGAGCAAGGGACTGATGTTTGGTGAGAACACACACACACACACACACACACACACACACACACACACACACACACACACACACACACACTGTCGATGCACTTTGGAGCGCTTAAATTCCTAAAAATTGCATTATCATTTAAATTAAAGGTTTTAATCATTCACATAAATTTGAATATCAACTAACATGACATTCTTAAGCAGAAAAAACCAAAAGGAGTCAAAAATATATTTTTTAAATAAAACGTTATTATTCAGTTTCCTTTTATTTCTGTACAGACACAAAATTTGACATTTCGTTTCCTTTGAATCCTAAATGGCATCATGTTCACAGTCACATAGTGTGAAGATAAAATATACATCTTTACATTTCTAATTTACTGCCTATAAATTAGATAATTATTAATCAAATCCGTTATTTCTGACATGACAGGTTTGCTTTTCTGCATGGGAGCTACATGGGTAGTGTAGCTTATAGACACCAGTTTTGCATTTATTTTTTTAATTTCACACACAAATAATCACGTATTTGATTGAAAAACATGTGGTTCAGTAGCACCATTTATGCATGGACAATTATAAAAAAGCAGGAAAATACACCAAGTGTGTATGAATACATTTATATAATACATATGCACACGTATTAGAGATATGAATCACCAGGGACCTCTCGATACGAGGTGATTCAGTTTGCATTGAGATCCTGTAAGTATCATGATTTTGTAAACATCCCAATTCTCAACAAACTTCACAAACAATTCGCCCCTTACACACAGGATGCTGTACCGCTTGCCAATGTGTCAGTAGTTTAAAGCCTGTATTATAGAGGAACAGAACAATTTTACTACCTTAAATGCAAACGTATATAAAATAAATAAAAAAGATTTTGAAGTCAACGATACATGAATTGCCTCACAAGACAATCACGATATGTAACTGAATACATTTTTCCCAATCTGTAATATTTATAATCCCAATCAAAAGTTTGGACACACCTACTAACTCCATGGTCTTTCCTAATTTTTTAATTTCTTTCTACACTGTAAAAGGCGTCCAAAATATGCAATAGTCTCCTTCAAACAGTTGATATTGAGATGTATATCTGCTACTTCTGCTCTGTAAATTCTACATAACGGCTCTAATCTGAGGTGCTGTTTGTTAATTGGTGATTTCATGAGGCTGGTAACTCTAAATGAACTTCTCCTCTGCAGCAGAGGTAAGTTTCGGTCTTGCTTCCTCGCGATAGTCTTGATGAGAGCCGGTTTTATCATGGAGCTTGATGGGTTTTGCAAACGGACTTGGAAATACTGTTGTTGTTTGTTACTTAATTCTACCAGTACTGCTAATGCCATATGTGTTATTTAATAGATTTAGAAATCTACAGTATTCTACAACATAGAAAATAAATCACCAAACGACCCCAAAAAAAACATTGATTTAGAAGGTGTGTCCAGACTTTTGACTGGTAATGTATGTATTAAGCGATCTCAGTCAGTGGCCTTTTTATCCATATAAAAATGGTATGTTTGACATTCTGAATCTCAAAACAGTTTGAAAGAAATGCGTTTTCTTGTTGTAGCGCGGAAAAAGAGGCAAAATAGTGTCTTTTTCTGTAATGAGTGTTTCATTTGTATTTTTCTGTAGTATAAAAAGATGATGGCACGTACAAGAAAGCAAGTATAAAAATTAATAAAACAAACGAAAGCGGTGGACATGATTTAAAAAAAACAATTTCCCCCAGTGTTGGTGTGCGCGAGTCTGACTAAAGAATTTGGACTCCAGTCTTTAGCTACTACTGATTGATGTACGTTCAAGGGTTTTTGTAGATATCTGCGTGTCCAGCGTCAGACACCACATTAGCAGGTCTGCTTGAAAAACCAAACATCATCACAAAGCTGTTTGATGATTTAATACATCAGCCTTGTAACTCCAGTGCAAAACAAAAAGTCTTTACTGTTGGACTGTATCAGGGACGTAGTGTTTGATTCATGGTCTGTGATCACTTTATGGAGACAGGGTAACGTATGAGCCATCTAACGGTTGTATGTGTTTCTTTGTATGTTCCCTCAGACCCCCTTTGGAGAGGAACATGGTTGATCTGATCATCGAGCTAATCTCATTTGAAATCATCCGAACCACAACTTTTGGAAGACGAACTCCGTCGTCTCTCTCTCTCTCTCTCTCTCTCTCTCTATCCATCTCTCTCTCTCTCTTTGTGAAATGTAGAGGAGAGCTGAAAGGGCTTGCTGTACTAGTTCCATCCACACACACGCAAGCGCGTGTTAATGTGGTAATGCAAAAGTCTGCTGTACATGTTGACGGTTTTTATCGTACGTGGTTATAATAATAATAATAATAATAATAATAATTATAAAAACATTGCAACCGTATTTCTTCAGTGTCGTCTGTCATTTTATTATTATACGTGATGCACATCATTGTTGTGTGTGGTAACGGTTAATCTGAGTGCTGTACAGGTTACCTGTGCTGACGTCCAAATAAGGAGGTGTGGGTGGAGCTAGAAGCAGAATGATGAGATAATCACCTTACATCACTTCACTAGCACTTTAAGTGTTAATTTTTTTTCTCATTGCTAAAAATGCATTTGCGCTTACTAAGTTTCTCAACTGTTTTTTTTTTTTTTAAGTATTCGCACCCTGGTCTTCAAAAAAAAAATCTTCACTCAGTAGCAAAACAAGCCACATCAGCTTTTTATACCACATCCAGGAAATCAATTAGAGAGCTCAGTTTCCACTCCTCATCTTAGCTGCTGAAAAGCACACACAGACCCTTTGCTCCATGATGTACTGCATCATCCAGAAGGGGGGAAAAAAGCTCTAAATTTGTGTAGCAGCAAACACCTGATGCTTAATCACCTGTCAGCTGCAGTCGTGTTTTTGTGTAAGCGCTTAGCTGCTGAGCACTGAACACCGGTTAATATTCAACAAGGCTCAAATCTGCCCTGCACCAGCCATCTGTCGCGCTCATCCCAATGTTTAAAGTGGAGCACCATGGTCCTGATCACTCACGCTCGGCTTGTATGACGAACTAGGTGCAGTAAGACTGTAGGATCAGTGTTACTGTTCTTATTAGGACTGTACTCAGAGATGTACGGTCCTGTGCAAAAGCCAAAAATGCACATGCAGATAACTGCTGTAAAGTGAGTGGGGGGGGGGGGGGGGAAGGGGGAGGGGGGGAACCAATAAAGCCCACAACAAAGTCAGTCTATGGTGTGATCACTTTTAAGAGCATTAGCTACTCAGTTTAATGAGGTCCTGCAGAATCCAGCAGCTTCCATTAAAAAAAAAAAAAAGAAAAGAAAGTTTAATATAATGTGCTGTCATACAAAAATTTTCAAATATTTTGTGGTGGAAAACTGATTCGCACTACCTCAATTACCTCAAGTCTTGATAAAATCCAAAATGGAATTTCATACGAAGAAGGTGCACAGGGTGCTTAAGACTTCTGCACAGTACTTGTAAAAAAGAGTTTACAGAGTGCAACGCTATACGTATAGATTATTACAAGTAATAACGTTGATGGCCTGCTCTCGTGCTCGTGTTGTATGTCTTTTGTTTATCAGTGAATATCTGAGGCTCGCGGCAGTTCATTCGCCAAAGTCGGTGAAGCGCGTTCCCCTCACGTAAGTCGATCGCGTCCGTCGGAAATGGAGAACCTCTCTGTCGAGGAGAGATCGTTTTTCACGTTACAAAAGGCATTATGGGCAGCTTCTCGACCATGGATGGCACTCGGCCAGGACTGATTGGGTTTTCGCACAGCGTGGCATATTTCACATCCAGACTGCATCCAAGGTGGTGTACGGACTAAAGACAGATAAAGAACGTACAGTACATATGATGAGCTTGGGGGTGGTTTACATAGTACCATGCCTAAATTATTAACGTGTTGTAATATGGACGCTGTGCGGACAAGCACAGCGAAGCTGTTACATTTCCACCGATTAGCAACGACAAATTAGAGCAGGGTTTCCCATCTCATCTGACTGAATATAGAAGTGATGAACTCCACTTTAACACACCATTCCACAGAAAGTGGAACAGTAAAAATGAAAAGTGAAGCCATTTGAATCTTATTGGTTGTGAACTGAACAATTTTTTATTAGCATAAACTAAATTTCACTTTTAAAATGTCATAAAGAACCGTACTGCTTATTAAAGTCATTTAAAATGACATCATTCCTAAATGATTCCTAAATTCCTATACACATACAGCACCCTCCACAATTATTGACACCCCTGGTTAAGATGTGTTCTTAGGCTTTTAATAATTAAAAAAACAAAAAAAACATTTTTTATTTAAACAATATAGAACCACAATGGAAAAGAGAAAAATCCAACCTTTAATTGAAGTATAATTATTCAGTGGGGGAAAAAAAATCCCACATTAAGAAATATACACAATTATTGGCACCCATGATGTCAATACTTAGTACAACCCCCTTTTGCCAACAAGACCGCACTTAATCTCCTCCTATAACATTTCACAAAATTGGAGAATACAGGTAGAGGGATCTTTGACCATTCCTCTTTGCACAATCTTTCTAGATCATCCAGAGTCCTGGGTCCTCTCTTATGCACTCTCCTCTTCAGCTCACCCCACAGGTTTTCAATTGGGTTGAGGTCTGGAGACTGAGATGGCCGTGAGAGGAGCTTGATTTTGTGTCTGCTGAACCATCCTCAGACACTGGACGTATCCCAAAGAGACACACGGGGCATCCATGTGATGAGATTTTGCCATACGTTTTGGGTCAAAATATGCTGCTGAAAGACCCAATGACGACCCATCTTCAGCTTTCTGACAGAGGCCATCAGGTTTTAATTTAAAATGTCCTGGTATTTCACAGTTCCGAGGGTCTTTGGAAGAGAAACCACCATACTCCACAGTGGGCATAAGGTGCGTTTCCGCATACTCATCTTTTGTTTTACCCCAGACCCACTGGCCCATAGAGCTGTTTGTTGCATCTTAGTCTCATCTGACCATAGCACATGAGTCCCAGTTGAAGACCCAGCAAACTCCAGACGTTTATGTTTTTGATCGCAGGTGAGAAAAGACTTTTACCTTTCACAGCTTGTTGCTATGTACGTAGATGGCATCTGATGATTGTTATGAAGACTTTGTGACCCCAAGATGCCACTCTTGGATGCAGTTCTCTGACAGTCTCTAACCATCCTCCTTACTGTGCGGGGTGTCAAGATAAACTTGGGTCCTTGTCCTGTGTTGTCCGTCACTGTTCCAGTTGTTTTAAAATACTTAATGATTCCTCCGAATGTAGATATGGCTGAGTAGCTTTGACTTATTACTTGGATGGGGTGTTGTCTTGTCTTTCCCATGTTGAGTGGATAAGAGCCCTATCACAAATTCCCCTCTGTATCACATCATGTTTATACCACAGGGAAACAGGAAGTCGTGAGCTATAAATTAAAGGTTTCTAGATACTTTAATCAACTTTAAAAACTAAAGTAAAATGTACAAAAATGCTTCAATTAGAATTGTTAGGGGTGCCAATAATTGTGGAACAGTTGAGTTTTTAAAGGTTCGATTTTCCTACAATTTTTCCTACAATCTGGCTGAGATTATGCTTTCGCAATAAAAAAAAAAAAATTAAATAAATGTATATATATGATTTACAAAAATCTGAAGAGGGGAAAAAAATATTCTATAATAAAGACATTTTTGGGGTTTGGCACAGCTTGATAAATAGTCCAACAAACTGATTGATTGAAAAAAAAACAAAGGAATTATTAAAATATTAAAGCACGCACACACACACTGAGATAATCATGTCTGACTTTTTCTACCCTCAGTGTTAAATTACAGTGTATACAAATAAAGGTCATGTGAATTAATCAGAATGAATCAAATACTGAGAAAAAGTTTTAGGGGAAAAACAAAGGAAAAACCTTACTACAAGCGCTGTTCAAATGAAACCAGGACTTGTGATGAAATTTCTGGTTTGGAACTTCAATGCATTAAACAGATGGATTTGACATTTACAAAAGACTTCGAGCACAGTACGGCAGTGAGACTCTTAGTCGCAGTAAAACATTTGATGGTGCCAACATTTTAAAGAAGACCGTACGTCCATGAAAGATGATGGCCAAGGTGGCTCTGAGCCCACTGCGTTCGTTCCTATGAACATTCAGCCAGTGGCATACCCGATCAAGCATGAAGCAGGCGGTCAGATCATGGCTCTGGTGTAGTGAGAGAACTTTCTACCTTTATGGTAGTTAAACACTAGTGATAAGTGCATTAGTGTAACAGGGGATTATACAGAAAAATAAGGGGAGTTTATTTCTCATATAACTGTGTTCTGTTATTCTGCACACTCAAAAGTCCCGGTTTGACTTGAACACCACTGAGAACGTAACTTTGATTAAGACCTTATTGAAGCCTCTTTTGATTGCATTACAGTCCTCAGTGTTTCGGGGTAAAAGTCTGGCAAATCTTGACTTAGCGATATTTATTTGCAGAAACATTTTAGATCAAAGCTCGCACCAAGTCAAAGATTTTTCTGGTTTCTGGTTCAGAAATGCATGGTGTTATTACGGTGCTGAAATTCTTCAGTTTACTAGCCGACCCCTGAATGTCGAAATCAACTCTTGACTCTTGCTCCTGTTGCGATTGAAGAAAAGCAGACCTAAAGCATGATTCCACCACCACCATGCTTCACTTTTAGTGATACTTTACCTTTTAAATCTGTAATCTCATCACATTACATAGATTTGCAGAGTGATTTACTTGGATTTGGATTTTCATGTGAAAGGGCTTCCATCCTTAGCCCAAACATGTGAAGAATGAGAGACTGTTGTCACATGCAGAGAGTAATCAGTACTTGTCAGATATTCCTGCAGCTCCTTTAATGTCACCGCAGGTCTCTTGGCAGCCCACCTGGTAAGAATTTGTCTTTTGTCTTTTTGTGCATTTTTTGATTTGTTCTTGATAATGTCACCATGGTGCCCCATTTTCTCCACTTGTTGATGATGGCCTTTAGTGTGTTCCATAGTTAAGCTTATATTTTAGGAATTATTTTATCATTATTCCTTTAATCAGTCAAAAACCTAATCACTTTGCCAACCGTGGCGTCATCAGACAAATGAAACTAAACGTAAAAATGTTACAGAAACAGCTGGTCTTTATTTGGGGTAAATGAGAATCATTGTATGGATGAGTGCTGTATAATTATTACTTGATTGATGAGTTTGGTACATTTTGGGCGGCACAGTGGTTAGCACTGTCGTCTTGCATCTCCAGGGTCCGGGTTCGATTCCCACCTGTGCATGCATGGAGTTTACATGACAACAATCTAAGACATGCAGATTAGGTAGATTGGTGTTCCCAAATTGCCCGTAGTGTGTGAATGAGCGTGTGAGTGGTTGTGTGTGTGTGTGTGTGTGTGTGTGCCCTGTGAAGGATTGGCACTCTGTCCAGGGTGTACCCTGCCTCATGCCCTAAGTCTCCTGGGATAGGTTTCAGGCCCCAACGACACTGTACACAAGATAAAGTGGTATAGACAATGAGTGAGTGGTTAATTTTGAACCTAGACACACTCCCAATTATAAAAGGGAGTTATGCAACTAACTATCATAAGTTATGCAGACTATTATAAGTTTCTATTTCTCTCTAAAACATTTCTGATTGTTTTTACACTTAATTTTTACACACTGAAGAAGAAGAAAAAACCGCCGACCTGATTTTTTTTTAACCACACAAAAACATGCCATTTTATCAGGGGTGGCAAGCGTTTTCTGGACTCGAAATTGTAGGTGAACCGCAAAGTAATTTCCGTCCGCTTGTGCTTCCTCTGACACAATCCCATTAACTGCAAAGTGTGTGTGTGTGTGTGTGTGTGTATGCTGGGTCTAATCGCCTCTCATTAACTTCATGCCTAGTCGATGGCACAGTGGCACCTGATTCAGCCTGATTATATTAGTTAATCTGAAAAGGCCTGCTGTAAAAATGAGACCCGACTGGACTTAAGCAGCGATTCTGCTTTTATAAATGGCGCTAATGGTGACATTTATATTCTCAAATCTGACCTGAATGCTTTTCTGAACATTTTGTTCTTCCTGCGTGTCATTTAAAAAAATAATAATTGTGAGTGAGTAAGAACATTGTGACCCATCTTTATTTAAAACAATACATTTCCCGCACACTTTATGCTTAATACAGATGAACTGATCAGGCACTTTCTCTAAAATTGTGCTTCATGTTCTTCTTAAAGCGACGAGGCGTCCATGTTTCATCGGCTCATCGCGATCTTGCTTTGTTTTTCCTTCCTTTCTCATTTTCATTCCTTGTAGGAAGAATGACAGCTTGTTATTTTTGTTCTCGTGTTTTGGTTTGGGCAACGTGTCCAAATTCCTCTCATTCTCATACCAGAACTCTCTGGGACGTGAGTGTGAAATCCAGAGGGGTCTAAAGGTCTGAGAGCTTGACTGAAAGTGCCGGTGTTTTGCATTCTTTTCTAACCTAACATGACAACTTTTATTACAAATTGTTTTACTGAAAAATTAAATTTGCTTTGGCATGGACGTCACAAGTTTGTGAGAAACGCTTGTGATGCGTTTTAGATCAAATCCATCAGAGTGACGTCTAAACAAATAGAAGCAATAGAAATCATTTAGCTTTTTTGTACAAATTAAATGGTCCGTTTGTCTCCACCAAGCACAGGGAGAACTTGCACACACACACACACACACACACACACACACACACACACACACACACACACACACACACACACACACAC
>JAQQZT010000007.1:24049670-24065846 GCA_030068275.1 Clarias platycephalus
GGTCCTAAACTTTTGATCAGCTGTAAAACAGCCTGTTTCAGTTTAATCGTTGTTTTCATTAAATTGCATGCTCAAAATTTTTTTTGTCTCACTCCCATTTCTTCTTGTTGCATGTTGAAGCTCTACTTGGAACCTTGTTAAGATCCAACCATGCAAAATATGATTTTTTGCCATCTTTCAAGTGGTCTTAAACTTTTGATCGGGACTGTATATTACATGATTTAAGAATGTACTCGTGTGAATAAGGTATGTAGTCAGATGCATCAAGGTAAAACATAATACTGTAGGTAAAACAACTCTGTTCAAACCGCTCTCTAAACCATTAACTGCTTTCTACAGTACTACGCTCATATCATCTAGTCTTCTTTAACTCCACAATCAGATAGAGAGCTGCGTGACTACCACACAACCCTTAGTCGTTATAACATAAACAAATTTCTCGCATTTGTTCTCACATAGCCAGGATTTTTATGTCCAGTTACCTGATATGAAGGCATGCCAAAACTTCAGATCAAAGCTATTTCAAAAGTTTGTCAAACATGGAGCTTATACGTCCACCAGCACATTCTAAAAGGGTGTGTGTGTATGTGTGTGTGTGGCCTGCGTTTATTTATTTATAATTTTTTTTTGTGATGCCCCCATGATGATAAAATGGTGAGGGAAAAACTGGTTATAGCTTCAAAAACAAGTAACTAACCGGAACTTGTGATGTAATTTCTCGTGAATGAAGGCGTAAAACCAGTTAAGATTTAGAGACGACTTCAAACACAGTACACTGATGAGACTCTTATCTGCTGTAAAACAATTGAATGGTGGAAACGTTTTTTAAAAAAGCCGTACGTCCATGAACGACAATCCTGGCAGAGGAGGCTCAGAGCCCGCTGCAGTCGTTGCCATGAACATTTAACGAACGGAATGTAAGGGTCTATCCAATGACAGAAACTTAAAAGCACTTTTGTTAGTCAATCTGGATGAGAACGTCTGCCAAATGTAAATGTAAATGATCCTTGATGATTGAGTTATTGCTACATCTGCTGTACAGCCATTTCCACATGTTTGGGAGTTCCTGGGAGGCCGGTGTTTCAGACGAGAAGCAGGAAATCCGATCATGGCTCTGGCGTACTGATAAAAACTTTCTACCTTGATGGTATCCAAGCACTAGTGAGACGCTGTGCATTAGTGTAGCAGAGGATTATACTGTATGGAGAAATAAAGGGAGTTTTCACTCCGTTCATAACTCTTACTCTGGACAATCAAAAAAGCCAGAACGAATGAACCAAAATTCTTTCATATAAATGAATTCAATATATGAATATATAATGTGTTCAGTAAGAGATTAAAAGTCGCCAAAGGTATGAAATGAATGAAACACATTGGTGCATACAGTATGTGTGTGTGTGTGTGTGTGTGTGTTTCAATTTGTTTATTAGATTTTTCTAACGCCATGTCTGTGTGTGTGTTTCATTTCTTAGCTCAAATGATGATTAATCTTTTTAACACATGAACAGGTTTTATTCTCTAACATTGTACAGGTAGCTGGTATTGAGTTAACAAATGAATGTTAAAGACCTTGGAGGTGTATTCCAGCCGTTTTATTTGTCGTGGCTTTCAGCCAGGCAGAACGTGTCCTTGATGTCTTTTGCATATCCACCCTTTGTCGTGCGAAGACCTGGTCACCTTCACACTAGAATACGGGTGTCACTCAGCTGCCTCGGATAACCATCTTCATCTGACACTCCTCGTGGTGTGTGAATCATAATCTCAGCCTAAACAAACCGGCACAATGTTACACCACTTCTGAGTCACAGATCCTTACACAAACAAACGAAACTCGAAGCCTATGTCAGATTAATTAGCTGCCACTGACTTTTCTTTTCTAACTGTAGCTCTTTGAAGCTGTATACTGTAAAAGTGTAGCAGATTCAGTCCTGAGGTTCCGGTTGGGCTTGATCATAAGCCACCATATTTAGCTGTAGAGCCTGTACATCAAGGCGAATCCTAAAAGAGAATAGAGTTTTGTGTATTTAGATATTGCTGTTCTGTAGTATGCTTTAATCATCGAGTCTTAAATTCATTAAATACACAATGAGATAATGAGGCATGTGACTTCACATAAACAGATTTCTACAGTAGATATGCATTTCCTTACGCATCTCTGAGTAGGACACCATGCCAAAACTTTCTCAGATGCTCTTAAACAAAGATGCTGAAATCTACTTATTAAACACATACTACATGCTGTAGGACGCACTGAGAGGAAGCAAGAGTAAAAGATCAGTTTAGAGCGCACGTACTGTATATGTGGCTTGTTTTTAGTTTGTTTTCTCTTTATCCAAATGCCCCCGTGATGATAAGACGACGATAGCAGTTTGTTCTTGTGCAGATGTTTGGTTTCTAATAGTCTCTTCAGATAGGACATGGCTCAGATCTGGCCCACATACCGCATGGAATGATCACCCACAAAGCGGTCCACTCCTGGTTCCCAAATGCCAAAGGTACACCTAAAAAACTGTTGCACGCTCTACACTTTTCAATAAGCAAACAAGTCTTAAGTCTCCTGGGAGAGGCTCCAGGCCCCCGCGACCCTCAATACAGGATTAAGCAGTATGATGAGTGAGTGAGGCCCTTTCAAGTTTTCGAAGTTAATGAATTACAATTATATATACTGGGGTTGGACAATGAAACTGAAACACCGGCCAATTTAGTGTTGGAGGTTTCACGGCTAAACTTGACCAGCCTGGTGGCCAAATTTCATTGGTTGCACATTCCACCAGTAAGAGCAGTGTGTGTAGGTTTAATTACAGTGTGTAGGATTGGACCGCTTTGTGGGTGATCACATCCAACAGGAGTAACTGTGGACACAAGAGGAAGCTGTCTGAAAGGGATGTCCGGGTGCTAACCCAGATTGTATCCAAAAAACATAAAACCACAGCTGCTGAACTCACTGCAGAATTAAATGTGCACCTCAACTCTTCTGTTTCCACCAAAACTGTTCGTCGGGAGCTCCACAGGGTCAATGTACTGTACATGGCCGGGCTGCTATAGCCAAACCTTTGGTCACTCGTGCCAACGCCAAATGTCGGTTTCAATGGTGCCATCAGCAAAAATCTTGGGCTGTGGACAATGTAAAACATGTACAGTATTGTTCTCTGATGAGTCCACCTTCACTGTCTTTCCCACATCTGGGAGAATTACGGTGTGGAGAAGCCCCAAAGAAGCGTACCACCCAGACTGTTGCATGCCCAAAGTGAAGCATGGGGGTGGATCAGTGATGGCTTGGGCTGCAATATCATGACATACCCTAGGCCCAATACTTGTGCTGGATGGGTTTTCCTCCACCAGCATCACGTAGTGACCTGGCCACTATTCTGCAAGAAGAACGGCTCGAAATCCCTCTGCCCGCTGTGCAGGACTTGTATCTGTCATTCCCAAGATGAATTGATGCTGTATTGGCCGCAAAAGGAGGCCCTACACCACACTAATGAATTATTGTGGTCTAAAACTTCTATAACTTCACTGACCCTGATGGTAACATAAAAATGTACAAAAGAAAGGTCATTTCAATATATTTCAATGTATTTCAAGTATTTCACATTATTTTGTCCTCATTCTCCACACAGTACTCCAAAATGACAAAGTCAAAACAGGTGTTTGGAGTGTTTTTAAACAAATAAAGACTAAAATATTCCATTTACATGAATATTCATCGGCTCATTAATACCATCCCAACAGTCAAACACGCTGTGGGACAGCGTCATGCTGTGGGATGTTTTTCTGCGACTGAGACTGGCAGCTTAGTTAATATAGAGAGAGTATAATGGAGGAGGAAAAATAAAGAGCTATCCTGAATTGAACCTTCTCCAGAGTGCTCAGGATTTTGGTTTACTGTAAATTCTGACGAGACATTGACCTGAAGCGTTCGACCAAGACAGCACAGAGAACGGCTCTGTGAAAGTCCTGGAGCGGCACAACCAGAGTCTGGACTGGAACCCCTTAGAACATCTTCAGCAGAGAAAATAGCTGTGCCTATGCAACCTGGTTGGATTCTGCCAAGAAGAACGGAAGACATTTCCAAAAGAAAGCAGTGCCAAGCTTGTAGCATCATTCCCAACCAGACTGCCAAAGGTGCTTTAACCAAGTACTAAGTGATGGGTCTGAATACTAATGTAAATGAACAACTTTATTATTACTATTTTAACAAATTCCCAAAACACTCCAAACACCAGTTTGACGTTGTGATTGTGGAGTATTGTGTGTAGAATAATGAGAAAACATTTTTTTTTTAGCAAAAGTGCTACAAATCACAAATAACCGACCTAAAATGATATTTCTCACTGATATTTGTCTGTTTATGTGCACTGAATGTTGTTACACCTTATAGAAATGAAATAATTTATAACTCCACTATTCGGTATAATCCATACACATGAGGATGGGTTTCCTCTTGGATATGTCTCTTTGCGAGATTTCTGTCTCTTGTTGTCTTGATCATTAAGGATGAATTTTAAAACTGCTTTGCCACAACATCCATTGTTGTAACTGCTATATACATAAGAATAATGTATTTGTTTTGAACGCTTCCTTTTTGTTGTACAGGGAGGCACTATTAGCTAGCCATGTACAAGAGGTGTTCAAATCAAACTGGGACTTTTGATTGTTCAGAATAACAGAACACAGTTATGGGAGTAAAAACAGTTTTTTTAAGTTCCGGTTTGACTTGAACATCCCTTTATATTCATGTTGAACTAACAGGCTTTTGTTACCACACTGATTTTATTGAATGAATAATAATAATAATAATAATAATAATAATAATAATAATACTAATTAATACTAATTAATACTAATTCATAATATTATTATTATTAATAATAGCAATGAATAAAATTATTATTATTAATAATACTAATATTATTAATAATACTAATATTATTATTAATAATACTAATACTAATAATAATAATAATAATAATAATAATAATAATAATAATAACTGCTAATCTTGTTGTTTGTGTTTTCCCCAAAAGACTAAATAACTGGACAGTTAACAAGTTGCTAATATGTTACATCATAAGCATCATTACCAAAGGTGTAATTTCAGCCAATTGAAGAGTTACATTATCTATTACGTCAAGTTGAATCATCTGTTTGTCCCATGTCACTCTTATACATCTCTTTTTAGCATTCCTCTTACTTTTATGTTGTGATGGGATCATTAAAATAAATCAGGCGATTTTGCCCATTTGGATATATGAACACTGGATAGGCATATTTTAGGAATGTTTAATAGCATAACGATTAATGCTTTAAAAAAAAGGCTTCAAAATTGTCACAGCTAAAAATATTACTATTTAGATACTGATTTTAAGGTTAGAAAATGTATTTTTAAAAAACATTATTTTTCTTTATTAGTGATCACTTTATTATTTGTAATATTATTAATATATTAGTGTGTGACATGTAATTATAGCTGCCCGTTTGTGTGGTGTGCATTCATCATCGGGGAGCAGCAAAAAAATAAACCTGCATCATCACTTATTATGATTCAATAATTCATATTCACATCACTCATCTTTTTTTTTTCCAAACAGATTAATTTCTCATCGCCACAGAGAGGCAATGAGCTTTTAGTGGACTCAGCTTTGTGTCTCTGAATGCTAATGTGTGTACATACTTTGCTGACATTCATCCTGCTCTTCATTCAGCTTATTTCAGCAACATTATTTTCTCAGATGCTCTTATGTGCAGAATGATCTGATCTAATATTAAATTAAACCAAAGTATTGAAGATGGGGCTTTGACCTACGCTGGCTAATGAAACTGCTTTAAACGCCAGATGAGTGTGTGGTAAGACCCAGGAGGAAGGACATGCTGAGGTATCGCAGCTGTTTCTGGCTCTGTGGATGTAACCCTGTGCCAGAAGATTACAAGGAGAAGGTCGTTCCTATCACTGCACACTGCGTTTTAGCTAATGAGAGAATTAACAGGGTTAAGAAGTCACTTACATTGTGTGTTTCTCTGTGTGCATGATTTTGAAATAGACTCCAGGCAGCTTGAAACCATATAATTACAATGAATTTATTATTGGAATAATGCTGTGAAACACTCACTCCCTCTCACTTGTTGTCTATACTGTACCACTTAACCCTATACATGTCTTTGGACTGTTGGAGGAAACCCACCAATCACGGGGAGAGCATACAAACTCCATGCACACAGAGAAGGGAATCGAACCCGGATCAGCTTTAATTGAACAAGTGATATTATTATTTCAGGTTGAAGCCTACTGTACGTACATGTTTGCGTGTTGCCCACAGGTTTTGGAACATATGAGATGAACTGGTTTTAAACTTCCTGCAGAAACAAAAAACATACATTGATCTGTCCATACATCTTTGAAGGTTCAGTTTTCATAGTCTACGTTCCCTTTTTTTGAAGTAAGCCATGCTGTGTGACGCTTTTGTTTCTTGGGGATTGTGGCGACTTGCAGCTGCATACTCTGTTTATAGTTTATAGTTTACGACTATTTTACCTAATCAAGCTACTTAACATCTAGTAGATAAACATTTTAAAACTAGGAAATAGCTAAATAACTGTAATGCATATTTACTAGATGCTAACTTTGACCCTGAGCAATAGACTTCTCATGGTCTAGTATGCTTTACTAAATACTAAATCCACCACTGTGCACTAAACAGTACACTTTAATACATTTACGGAGTGTCGCAAATGATCTTATCCAGAGCGACTTCTGTTTCATCCCATTATACAGTATATCCGAGAACTTGAGGGTTAGGGACCTTGCTCAAGGGCCAAAAAGTGGCAACTTGTTACTGCTGAGGTTTGAACCTGGAACCTTTCAATCAGTAGGCAACACCTTAACCACTGAGCCACCCCTGATCCTAAGAGACACTGTTGTGGAGTCTATCACAGAAGTGAGTGGTAGGTTCACATATTCCGTAGTAACAGGTAACGGGTGAGAAATCAAAGCAGGTCTTGATGTTCACTCACTCCTTCTCTATAACACTTATCCCCTACAGGGTTTCAGGAGGTCCGGAGCCTAACCCAGGGGACTCTGGACTTATACCCTGGATGGGGTGCCAATCCATCACAGGGCACCAGCACGAAAACACACAACAGGCAATTTGGAAACGGCAATTAGCCTGATCTATATTGGACTATGGGAGGAAACTGGAGTCCCTAAAGAAACATGCAAACTCCAAAAACACAGACCCAACAGCAGGTCGTGAACCTTTGGACCTCGAGGGTCCAAATGCTACAGTACACCTCCCTGCCTGAGATCAGAAATATGTGCTGGGGCTAAATCGTTAGCAAAATTTTATAGGCAGCCAATGAAGAAAAACATTAAAATAACAGTATCGTGTGTGTGTGTGTGTGTGTGTGTGACAGCAAAACCCAGATTTTCGATCCCTAACATGTTTTCATTCACATTTTTCCTGTCACTAGTGCTGCCTTGTGTAATATATATATATATATATATATATATATATATATGCAATTGGCCATAAGAGAGAGTTGATAGCCCATTGCTGACGTTCATCTCAAAGCAATCAGCCACATCCTTATAAGAACACACACACACACACACACACACACACACACACTGACACACCAGACAGGCTGTAAATGCATCAGTGGCTGGAATTAACAAGGAGCCCAGTCACTGAGTAGGTCACTAATTCAATCTGAAGTCCTCGATTTCTCCATGACCATATAAGGTCCCTTTAGTGCCCGAGTTAGTGATTTAGTGTCTGAGAACAAGAGAGGAACAAAGTGAGAGGGTCAGAGTTAGCTGACGGCCCTGGGGAACAAAGGGAATTGGAATATACAGCCAGACCAAAGTGCTGCCAAGTCCAAAATTCGAAAGGCGGGCGTATATTGAGTTAATGGCGCGCACACTGATTGGGCCTGAATAAAACTTTTTGCACCAAAACTAGAATAAAAGACAGATTTAAGAGTGTATTGAGCCGAAAATGTCTTACATTGTTCCACATGGAAACAAGGTATTGGATACCAATTTAAGTAAACATTATGTCTATGTCATAAACCTGTCGTAGCAGCTTATTCAGTACACCAATGTTGTTTTAGCTGTGTATAAAAGATATACAGTATTAATCAGTGTTAAAATGTATACTTCAAGACACTTCACTTGAATCCTGCATCACAGTCAAGGCTAGACATAGTCTTAGACATATTACGAAAAGACTTTAGTATTGTCACAAACATTCATGCCAGATTATGTCCAGAAGCATCAGAGTGTCATGTTACTGTACCTTTAGTAATTATCCTAACAGCTGGCCCAATGTTTGAGTCTTTTACTCACAAGAGCATCATTAGTGACTTTGAATTGTCATTAATCATGATCACAGTTTCAATAAAGTGTTAATATATAAGTCATATAACATTTTTATTATGGAACTTTATTTAACAATACCATGGTTCCTTCCACACTCTGGTACATGGTTCTGCCATGGTACATACATACTTCAAAAAGAAGGTACACATACAGTACTATAATATGTTGCATACTGTAGTTCTACTATATGTAGTAATATGGAACAATAGAACACATCCTATGGTACTGCAATACTGTAATATACTTAACCAGTAGTATATATTAAACTATCTAACATAACACAGTGTGTCCGAACATACCATATTGGATACCTGTTGAACTTTGGTAGCCACTGTGGTACCCAATAAGTATCATACTATTTGCAAAAGTATTTACAGAAAAGCAGATAGAGCACAAACTGACGGAAAAAAAAGTAAATTCTGGCCATGATAGAATGGCAGAACACCCAGTGCACCATAGACCATCATGCACAAAATCAACTAAGCAAAGAGCCCATGCGTGCTGACCCGGCCTCCAAACTTCTGAGATATCAATCTGATTGAACATCCATTGGATGCAATGTAGTGGTTAGCACTGTCGCCTTGCACCTCCAGGGTCTGGGTTCGATTCCCGCCTCGAGGTCTGTGTGCAGTTTCCTTCCACCGTCCCAAGACAGGAAGATTAGCTTAATTGACGTTCCCAAATTGCCCGTAGTGTGTGAATGAGTGTGTGAATATGTGTGTGTGTCCTGCAATGGCTTGACACCACCCATCCATGCCCCGCCTCAGTCTCCTGGGATTGACTCCAGGCCCATTAGATGATGTGGTATAGACGATGAGTGAGTGAGTGGATGCACTGGACAAACAAGTCCAATCCACAGAGATTCGCTGCCAGCATCCTGGGGCCAGACACCACAGGACCAGACGCCTCCAGAGGCCCTGCGGAGTGATGCCCCAAGAGGCCAGAGCTGTCCCAGTGGCAAAAGGGGAACCCAAAACCTAGATGGTTTTAATGTTATGGCTGATCATTGAACAAATTCATAGTAATCTGTTTAGCTAGGAGTTGTGACCTCACCTACGTAGATATCAATAAACACATTGTTATGGCTACAAAATGTTTGTCACGGCTACTTCTCAGAAAGTGTTTTCTCTCTCTCTCTCTCTCTCTCTCTCTCTCTCTGATAGAATATCAGTCCTGACACCTACAATACAAGCCAATCAGAAACAAATACCTGGCTAAAGATCAAGCCATAGCATTGACATTAAGTCATGTGGTTAGTATGCGACATGACCTGTCATAGCATCCAACATGACGTTTTTTGTTATCATGCGTGTCATCATTACAAAGTGGTTTTGTCATCAATATGCCACGGAGTTCATCTAAACCGGACAGTGTGTTAGCGCTCAGGGCTACTTTTTGCTGCGTAGCTAGTTCTGCCTCACCACAGCTCACTTAATAGTGCTAGCAATTGTCACAGCCAAAGCTCTTGAGCTCTGACGGCCTGTCATCTCCAACGTCACGCTCCTTCGAAAAGGCACTAAGCCCTCTCAATCAGTGCTGGCCTTAATGAAGCTTTCAGTACACACTGCCGGCCCGAGAGCTTAACAGTACCCGGGGAACACCTGTCCATTTCTGCCTGACATTTATTAAGTGCTTATTATTAGCAATGACATATGATCACAGAATTATTTATTATTTTTATTAACCTAGGGAATTAGACTACAAAGTGATGCTTGGTGTGTCATCTTTTTTTTTTTTGAGATGCTAATCAAATAATTTTGCATTTGAAGTGCAAAAACAATGCATGGGTGCGGGCTTGGGACCAAAATCAAAATCAATCTCATTTTCTATATCATCAAAGTACCGGAGCCTGAAAAAGTTCAGTGATTATAGGTGTTTTTAATCTGGCCTCATATAATATGCTCTTTGTTTGGAGCATCTTTATAGGAAAGGCTGTGTAATAAGAGTTTACTGCCAGAGCTTGTATTCCAAGCGAATGTGAACAGACGTCAGAGAGAAATTTGCATCGATTCACTCCAGTTGAGGCAGAATCACAAAAAAGGCCGTCTATGCAAACGATGCAACTTTATTCTTAGACGTGCCTTACATGGCCATTCTTTATGTAGAATTTATGTGCTTTCATTTTATTTATTTTTCTTCCACTGAAAGTCAAGAATTAATCTTAAATTGGATAACACTTAGGAAGTTATGCATGGTATAAACAGGAACAATTCAGTAGCAGTAATGTATATACGAGTGGTCTTCAAGTCAAATAGGGACTTTTCATGGTGCAGAATAACAGAACACAGTTCTGAGAGTTAAATCTCCCTTTATTCCTCTATATAATCCCCTGCTACTAGTTTTCACTTGCTCAAGGATAACATCAAGGTGCAAAGTTTTATCAGTATGCCTGAGCGCTGATCAGACTGCCTCCCAGGAACACCTTTAATGTCCCAAACATGTGGAAATGGCTTGAAGTGAGGTCAGGGGATGTGGCACGTGTATGTGCACGTGGTGGTGGTGAAAGGTTGTGTGTACACTTCCCACAGACAGATGCATCTCTTCCTTAAGTTCTCAAGCTGATGACAAGTTACTGTCTGTATCCATTTTTAACGATCAGATGTTCCAGTTTGACTTAACTTGTTGAGCTAACAGGTTGTCAGACTACAAACAAACATCATAAGCATCATTACCAATAAGGGTGTGGTTTTAGCCAACTGAACAGTTACACCTTAATTTCATCGCAAGTTCCATCGTATATACTATATGTCAGTCTGTGATTAGTGATTATACAAAAGGAAAACTGCGACTTTCTCCTTCCTGGTCAGTTCTTCTTTAGTTCTGCCACTAATTCATGCAATTAATAAATAAATCAACTGTAAAACTGTTTGTAACTATGACAACAAGTCTCAAGACCATATTCGAGTAAAGGCACAATAGTTTGTAAAACCAAACTCAAAAACGATCTTTAGGGAGAATGTAAGCGAGTGTGTGTGTGTGCGTGTGTGTAAGATAGAAAAGAGGTGGAAAAGCCTCTTGAGAAGATGCAGAAAAATAGGACCCATTATAATTCCTACTTTGTAGCTGGTGAACAAAAATTAATGGCTTTGGTTTTAAAAAAACAAAACAAAAAAACACACACAGCCTTTAATTAGTGAGCTTAAGACGTGACCATTCATGTTTAACTTAACAGGGTTTTAACTTTTGAACTCCTTGAAAACAAGTAAGACTGGTCGTGTTAAGTTGGTATTTTATTGAGGACACCAGGCCGAGAGAACAATAACTGTGTGCATGTTAATTGATAATTAATGTTCATTTATACTTGGCACAACTTGCAATGTTTATTCTAGATTTATATTATGTTGCTTGAAAAAATCTTGACGTTTTATCAAAGCTATTGCACAGCTTTTAAAAACAATTGATTTCTTGAATTTAACTGTAAATTGAAAATGATTTGGCTACTTAAGTGCAAAATGACCTCATGGTAGTTTGATTGTGTAGCTATTAAATATTATCTGAGTTGCGTTTTTTTTTCTTTTTCACTTCTTTTAAAAGTACTATTTAAAAAAGATGAAATAATTTCTAGATAAAGTTAATAGTAAATAATTGATCCTTTAAACTACTCAGTGAAGTGCTTTGATCAATAACCTACAGTAATATCAGCTTAAGAGATTTTGACACCCTTCATGTAAATGGCCATGGATAATTATAGAAACTGAACAAAACTGTTCAGTGAATAAAATTTCCTGGGTAAATACATGCAAATTGTTTTAAACGTTACAGCAACACACTAGTTTTTAATTGACTTTTTTTTTTTTTTTAAACATTCCTTTCTATACGTCTGGAATTTTATAATTATAGTCACTCTTACAAACCTTTTTAAACTGACTTTTTAATGTGTGTTTTATTGCAACCTTGGATACTTTTTATGTTTTGCTTTGATGATTGATTTTTGCTATGAGTAGTTTTTTTTATTTATTTAAATGCAATCTTGTTTACAATATTAATTTGAGTGCCAATATTTTTTCTATTTTTCTTTATTTTTTGTAAAGAATTTTAAATTTTTTAAACTATATTTAGAAATATTCTTTTCTTTTGGTTAGATATAAAGGAATTGGATTAATTTATTTGATCTTTTGAATAAAAAACCTTTTCATTTTATACAATAATGCAAAACTTAACATTCTTTCGAATGGTGTACAGAATTCATAAACTGACCGTATATGCTAAGTATGAATTTTTTATTTATTCTACTCTAAAGAATAAAAACTTGTTGTATTACATTTTTAAAAATGCGATTTAAAAAAAAAAAAAATTTTTAAGCCAGAAACAAAAGTCCAGATGCACCACAGAACAAATTTTGTCATGTTCGTTGTCTGCTACAAACTCCTCCTCTATGCTGCGTTGTTCATCAGGGTACAGGTTATGGCAGGTCACAACACACCTTATTTGTTCTTTAATCGTAATTCATCATCCGGATCGTTTTTGCACTTATGAAATAAGACCCAACAATGCAGAGTTACTGCCACTGTCAGAGGAGGATTATTTTTCTACATTAACATGTGACAGGCTTTGTCATTAAAGTTTCTCACGCCAGAATAAATCGCTTTAAATTTGTTTAATAATATCTTTGGTCAGTATTAGATTTTAGACGTCCATGTGAATGAGCTGTTTCTATGTTAGACAAACATGTGATTTGCAGTTGTGCTGAAAAATATCAATTTAAATAAGACATTTATAGTTTTAGAAAAATCTGATCTCAACTTCCTGACCAATCAAAATCAAGAATTCAAACGGGCTGTGATTTAAACATAATTACTTTCAATCCATGTTTCCCATTATGCAAGTATGGGAAACCTTTGGGTCTAATTTAGTTTTTTGTTCAATTTAACCCAAAATTAACTCACTTGAAATAATTTTAAATTAAAATGTAATACATTTTAAGACCTTTCCCAGACTGTTTTTTGTTTTACTTCTGTGATTTTTTTCAATAATTTTCATTGTTGTCTAAGGTAATATTTTTTCTAAATGGTGTGTTATTGTGTGTGTATAGTGGTGTGTGTGTGTGTGTATGTGTGCGTGCAAATGTATTAGGTACCATATTACCTTTTGTGCATTTTTTACATACATATTTATCATGTCTGAAAAAAGAAAGGGGTGTGACCAAATCACCAGAATTCAAGTAAATTTTATTTGGTCATTGTCGCAAAACAGCTTTAATCAAAATCAAAAGAAAATGATGGAATGTATATGAAATGTGAGTCAAAATGAATACAAATTAGTCCCGGAGATAGCAATAGGAAGAAACCTTGAGAGAAAACCTGACTCAACAGGGAACCCATCCTCATGTGGGTGATAACAGATTGTAAGGATTGCTTTGCAGTCATACAGTACTGTGTGTTAGGTGACTGGAAGTTAAATACAACAGTTGATGTTATTAAGTATGCGTTATTGGGGGCTCAGGTAGAATGTAGGAAATTCTATTCCTGAACTATTGAGTAACTGCAGTCGCAAGTCCTCAGAGTCCCAGGTCACCACACGCGTCCCAGCAGACCACACGGGGCATCCATGCGACAACACCTCCAACCAGAAGCGGGGCACCAGGGGCAAAGGCCAGCTCGATAGAGAGAGAGACAGGGAGAGAAGAGAAGAGAAGAGAAGAGAAGAGAAGAGAGATAAGAACTAATATTCTCCAGCAGACTCAGTAAAACCTAACAGCTGTTTTATTTACAGTACTGTGCAAAAGTCTTGGCCACTAATAGAAAAATACCATAAGCAAAGATACCTGTGGAAATTTTTTTTTAATAAAAGATACTTTCTGCAGAGAATCTTTAGAGAAGTTTCTTTTATGCAGAAATGTTTTCAAAAGCATCTTTTGCTTATGCCACAGTTTTGTATGTGCCCAAGACTTTTGCGCAGTACTATAAGTAAAACAGTTGTTAGGTTTTACTGAGCTTGCTGGAGAATCTGAGTTCTTCTGGTAACTTTGTCACACTCGCTCCTTTCTATTTTTATGGAGCGTACATTAGGTTTTTTGTTTCCATCTGAAAACTGCTCTGTCTTTTACTATATTTTTTCTTTACAGCTATGCATATATTCTCCTGTAATGTTATTTATTTATTCATTTTTAAGTTATACAGTATATGGAAATACTGAATGACTTTGTACATCATTATGCAGACATGATAAAAATATATACTGTAACAAAATTGGTACAGCATATAATATGGTGTCTAAGACTTTTGCACAGTACTGTAGTTTTCTTTCTTTCTTTCTTTTTTGTGAGCCATTGAGTCTGTCCATAGTATCAAATGTGGTTCTATACCTGATTAAAGCTGAAAGTTTAATATGACCAACTATAGGAGCCTGGAATAGTAACATCATATTTTTTGTCCCTTTAATACATTTACTAAACAAGCAAACTGACCTTATTTTAATATACTGTGAGCAGAATTTATAAACTGTGTGAATGTTTTTCTTTTAAAAAGCTTAATATACCTTTTTTTTTTTTTTTTTTTTTTTTTTAGTTAAGGTTCAAAGAGGATAATGGGTTGACGAGTTTCAACATTAGTGTCATAAAGTATCAACAGTAGGCCCCATGTTTTGAGCTCAATTCACAAGTCTTGGCCCGGCACTACACTGCTTATACTCAGATTGTTGACATAAAGGTTGGAGTGTACTTTGCACACATCTTAAATTTCTTAAATGTAATTAATATAGTTTTTGACAGAGTGGCAATATTTTATCATCTGGAAAAGCCCACAATTGTTAATTGTCATTTTAAAGGTTGTTTTTGTGGTTGTGATTTATTGGTGTTTGACAAAATAAATGTTATTATATATTTTTGAATGGTTTGTGATTCATTAAATGAGTAGAGAAAATTATTATTAGCATCATTTATTTTGGTAACATTTATCATAATTAGCAACATTTACATAATTATAATTACAATCTCATACATCTAAATTACCAAGAATACAAAAAAAACAATGTATAACATGCATATAATTAAGTAACATTTAACACTTAATATCTTCATGAATGTTAAGTGTAGTGGTAAGTACATTTTATTTAATACTTTTGCAATTAAATTGTATTTGATATTACAGGAGTAAAATTTACTTTAAAAGTGCTTGTGCAATTTGTTACAAAGATTTTATCAAGTAAATACAAGTTTGTGTTTTTTTCAGTTTAGGTTTTACTTGAACATTTGTGTTATGAATTTGAGCAGTATCTCCAGACCTTCATCTTTTCATAGTCTTGCACTGAATCATGAATAGTGACTGGAGGGCTTTGAAACTAGCATTTAAATCCACATCAAGATTTTCTATGTCCATGATTTTCACAATTACTAAGAACTGCATAACGTGGAGTATTTTAGTATGTACTCCTGTGTCTAGAAAGGACTTGGATGCAAGTTCTGATTATGTAACTGATCTGAGTTCCACACTTGTGATTCCAGGCCGCAGGCGCTATAACATTAAACTGTGGAAGACATTTACTGACTGCTTCAACTGCTTACCCATTGCTGCCATTGTGGATGAGAAGATCTTCTGTTGCCATGGAGGTGGGTGTGGCTGCTGGGCAAAGGTTTGAAGTGTAAAGACAGGTAAAAGGTTAAGAACTATAGCACAGAAGAAGAGAAAAATCACACAAAAAAAATTACACACCATCGGTAACACCCAAATGACATGCTTTGATATGAAAAATTAATGGTTTTCTTCTTACATAAAATATATAGGCAATACAGTGACTTGCAAAAGTATTCGGCCCCCTTGAACTTTTCCACATTTTGTCACATTACAGCCACAAACATGAAT
>JAQQZT010000007.1:24077472-24093693 GCA_030068275.1 Clarias platycephalus
TCTCCACATCATTGCATTCAGTTTTTATTCACAATTTGTTAAGTGTCCCAACTTTTTTGGAATCCGGTTTGTATATTATATGTCATAAAATATTATATACAATATTTGATAATAATAAAAACAATATGATATTTTTTATGATAAAAAAAAAAAAAAGTTTGTTATACAACTAAGCTTAATTTATAGCTTAATTGAAATCTCTGTACTAAAACAGGCTTTTTTTTTTTTTAATGTAACCCAGCATGACCACGTGTTATGAAGAAGAACACAGTACGATAAAAGGTTTGGGTTCCTTTAGAAGGATGCAGCTTTGATCCTTTTCATGGTGGAAGCATGGCTGCACTATAAAAGAGAGATTCCACTTAGCATGTCTGCGATCATGTTGTCTGAAGACGATGCTGGTTTAACCCTCTGTGATGATGAGATTTGTGCCTGCAGATGTTTGAGAGATGTTCACAAACACACTTAAACTTGACCTGACTATAAACACGAAGGGCACATTTAAGGTCGAAAACAGGATGTTTGCTTTAGCTATCTGCGGGTAAATCTAACCACATGTTGCTGGCGCCGTTGTAAGCTGCTTAGCTGCTGAAACCAACCCAAACCACAAGGCCACACTTGCGAATTGCGAATCCTCTCTGTGGGCGCAGATGCATTATCTCCTTTTCAGTGGGTTTACATGTCTCCCTGGGAATGTACAGGATCGTGTGTACGGAGAAGAGAGAAAATTGAAAAATTATACCTGACTAGTTTGGGGAAGAATGTAGCTGTCGAGTGGCCAGTTAAGCAAGATGAAAAGGTAATGACACGCATGAGGCATGACCTCTGCACCTGAAACGCTCAAAGGAGATCGTGATGGCTCTCTGTCACAATACGTGCAAAGGGAACACCTGTCTTACTGTTAACTACAAAAAAAAGAAGACTTGCAGAGAACAAAATAATTATAGAGCTGGATGTGAAGTCAGCGTGACGAGCCCCTTTTGTTTTATTCACTACTTTGGAAGTGGATCGAGTTCAAGGAATGGGCTTCTAGCAATAATAAGTGTAATTATAATGTACGATTGGTGATTTAACAATTTTTCTTTCTTCTACTACGCCATGAAGGTGTCTGTAGGAAACGAGTATCCAATAGCTCCCCTAGAAGATATAAAAGATTTTAGATGCCATTATAAGGGAGAAAATTATTATTATAATTGAAGTTAAAGAGTGTTTTCAGTTATCACGTGACCCGATGTTGCCATGCTGCCAGCTTCGTATGGCTACGTTCACGTTACAAGCCACGTTGCTAAGTTCAGTTCTTTTAGTCAGGAATGTGTGAGTGCATCTGCACACTCTGTACGTTGAAGACTTCAGTCAGTGTCAACAAGGGCAACAAAGAAACCACTTCACTCCAAGAAAAAACATCAAGGACAGACTGATTTTTCAGCAAAAGATGCAGGGATTGGACTGCTGAGGAGTGGGGTGAAATATAGTTCGCTGATGAATCCCCTGTCTGATTGTTCCGGAATAAAGCTTGTCCGGAGAAGAAAAATGTGAGCGCTACCATCAGTCCTGTGTCATGTGTGGGGCACACAATTTTGCCTAAGAACACAACCATGAATAAAGAATGGTGCAAATACATCCTCGGTGAGCGATTTCTCCCAACCATTCAAGACCAGTTTGGTGAGGAACAATGCCTTTTCCAGCATGATGGAGCACCTTGCCATAGGGCAAAAGTGATAAGTATGTGCCTTGGAGAACAAAACATATAAATTTGGGTCCATTGCCAGGAAATTCCCCAAAACTTGAAGAATTTGTGGTCAATCCTTAAGAGGCGGGTGGACAAACAAAACCCCACAAATTCTGATAACTCCAAGCACTGATTATGCACGAATGGGCTGCCATCAGTCAGGATGTGGCCCAGAAGTTGATTTACAGCATGTCAGCACTGCAATGACATCTTTGCGCTGCTGGTGCTGACTTCGCCCTACACATGCACAGTAGAGAAAAGTCTCATGAATTCTGATCTGACTGTTCTCATTCAAGTTGCATCACTGAGTATTGGCTATGTATACAATCTACATTTACATTTACATTTCGGCATTTGGCAGACGCTCTTATCCAGAGCGACTTACATAAAGTGCTTTAAAGTTTACATCACTGGATACATACTTACACTGGGTTAACTAGGTTAATAACTACGTGCCATTAGTCAAACACAACTGGGAAGAGTTTTTTTTGTTGTTTTTTTTTGGTTGGGGTTAGTCCAAGTCCTGGAGAAACAGATTATCTGGGATTATATATGAAAGTGGTCGGCTTAGCCCATAAGGAACCATGGTGACACGGGGGTCACAAACGCTGTAAATGTTATGGAAAGTTCCTTATTCAGCTTTTTCCTTCACTTTAACTCATGAAGCTCCTTTCTGACATCTAATCAATGTCCTGGTGCAGTCATCTGACAATATGGGAAGCTATTGTGTTCCCCTGACATCATTTCCAAAATGTGACCCATAACTAGCTAATTTTAAAATGCTTGTTTTTTAGTTACTGAAAGTTATAATACAATTTATATGTATAATATAAATTATATTAATAAATTAATAATTTAATAATAATTTAAAAATAATTATTAATAAATAAATAATAATAATTTAAATAAATAAATTAATATTTATATTTATAATCTGCTCTGGCTGCATTTCCTGAACAAATTAAGAAAATATCGCTGTGACATTTTTAATATTTTAGGATTTTACCGCTAAAATTGCGAGGTAAAATGGCACGTCACCCCTTTAATGTGTTCCATGTGGTCTGTTTGGTTTGTGTTGAATCCCCCATAATGTCCCTTAAAGGAGAAATGGGTCTGGGCTGTTACAGATTGAAAACATCAGATTTGTGCATTCAGATGGGCAAATTTTTTTTTATTTTTATCTGTGTCATACTAGGGTAAAGAAATGGAATTGAGTCAGTTTAGGCTGATACTGTGAGCGTAGCCTATGTCTAGTCACCAGGATTTAGCACCGAAACTACCACAGTTTTGAAACTATAATCCTCGGCCTTGTTTCAATGTAAAAAAAAAAAAAAAAAAGGCATGTGTGGATGTGGAAACAAAAAAAAAGAAAAGAGCAGGCTGGCAGATTAAACCTGTCTACAGACAATACAGAAAACAAAGAGATCCTTTTATATTTCTAACTTTTGTTTTTGCATTCATTTACAATATACTGTAAGAACAGGTTATATAAAATCTTTTCTACTGCGGTGAATGTGTGGATGATTAAAATATAAGAGCTGAAACATAATAAAAGCACATATTCCAGGAGATAAACCACTATAGAACCTTAATTTAATTAAGGCTCTTAATTTAACAGACCGAATTTAATGGACCGAAATAATAATTTCCACCTAGATCTACTGTATGGTCTGCACCAGATTTAGTATAGTTTACAATAGAAGTACCAATGCAGGTTTTTTCTTTGTCATTCTGCTGGAAACATTGGTACACGCAACACTTTTCCAGCATTTACGCTTTTAGAGACACCAAGCTAGCAATACAACAAATAAAAATAAATACAAATAAAATGATCCCGAAAAGTCAAGCGCTGACATCAAATGCAAGCAATCCATACAAGTATGTCAGAATCAGCATGTCAGAATGGGATATGCAAGTTTTTGAAATCTGAATTTCCATAAAACATGTTAGATGATAACAAACACTAACCAATTTTGTCACTTTAAGAATAATGAAAATTGAACATCTGTCCAGTAATGAATAAGCCCCTTGGTGGTTTACTGTTACTTTCCTAAATTTAGCTATAAGAGAGCATCTGAGGCATTTTATTTAATTTGCAAACAATTATAGCTTTGTATACGGCCACAACATGGTATTGGTGCTAAAAAGTGTCTCACCTTCTGTAAGTGAAAAAGTGAATTTTCAGATAGGATCGTATAGGACCATTCTTCGTAATACATAATGCTTCTTATCTCGTGATCCGTGCTTGGTTTTGTAAATATGCATACACATTTATATTTTCATTAGATAAAATGAAACACATTTGTTAAATACAATTTCATGCCTCCTGCGATGGATTGGCACCCTGTCCAGGGTTTACCCCGCCTTGTGCCCTAAGCCTTCTGGGATAGGCTCCAGGTCCCCGCGACCCTGAATAGAGGATGAAGCGGTATAGAAAATGAATGAATGAATGAATGAATTTCATGCCTTTTTATGTAGTGTTTGTAATTTTTTTTTTTTTTATAAAAAGAATTAAATGATCTTAACAGATGGCATTCAGATGGCAAACTGGGTTTGTCAATTTAGATTTCACATGAAAAGACATGAACCTGAAAAAGTGTATTATTCTAAAATGCAAAAATATTGAGATATTGCAAAATGAATTTGACGATGAATGAATGATTGCGGATAAGAAAAATCCTTAATTTTGTATGCAATGCTTTCAATTAAGCAACACTTTTTACAGGTCATATGCTTCTAGAATCTTCTTTAGTTTGTATCAATACTTAAGTATAAATAATTCGCATTTTAAATGATTATTGTTTGACGCGAGACAGTTTAACGATGAAAAATGGTCATTTTTGAGAACCATATAAAATTTGATGAAATTGCAAGATCGGTCACTTCCATGTTACATAAACTTCAGATTTAGTTTCTTTGGCCCACACATAAAAAAGTCAATCAGCACTGATAGTGTGCACCACCTGGACCACAGACCGGATTGGACATGCAACAGTGATGGTGTCTTTTTTTTTTTTTTTTTTTTTTTTTTAAACCTCAAGCCCCTTAATGTATGCAAACCAGTTTGTCTAGCTGGTTGTAGGGTGCTTGAATGATTTAAGGAGTTCCTGGGAGGCCAGCGTTTTCTGCCTTGAAGCAGGCAGTCTGATCATGGTTTTGGCGTACTGTGAAAACCTTCTACCTTTCAACTAGTGAAATGCTGAGATGAGTGCATTAATATAGCAGGGGATTATATAGACAATGTGCTGTTATTCTGCACAATCAAAAGTCCTGCACATTGTCATAGTATTGGTACCTCATTTGTGTTTTTCTATGCATAGTCTGTGTCTTTGTAATTTCTGTTCTTTATTTTTCACCTCAGGGATCAATAACATTCTTGGAACCTGCTAGAGAAGAAAAACATTTAGTCATAACACTGATTACTTATGGTATTCATCTACTGGCTGCGATGAAAGCAAGATTGAGGAAGTAGAGGAATTCTTGTGATTATAGCCTGCATACATCCAGCGAACAAGCCTGCACCTTGTCACTCAACAGATGCTGGTGGAGCTCTGAGATAACCCAACTTTAGTTTTGTGAAACGAAGTAGAACATGTACCTTTCTATTCCTGGCTACTGTGCACACAATTCTCTTAACTCCTCTGTTTAACTTGCATGTTAACACACAATAGAGGAATATGAAGATGAATATCAGTGCCAGATTGAAAAACTTATTTTGTTTGTCCACACTTGTTAGTTTTTCCCCAAGGGCAGATCGTTGAAGTGATAAAAACCTACAGCATCTGATAAGATAGCAACTGCAATTCCTGGACTGTTTCTGTGTTTGTATAGGAATTGTGTGTCATTTTTAACAGACTAAGCACTTTCCACTGAGATGTTTACTGAGAAGAAGAGCTTACACTGGAAAAAATGACATCCTAGTAAATTCTTGAATTTAGCCAAACATTTTAATAATTTCTACAAATAAGTTTACAACAACCAAACTTATTATTGATCTTACTTTTTGTTAAATGTTACTAAAATTGTAAGCAAGAAATACATTCCTAATACTAGCAAAATTATGGCAGTAGAACAAGAAATTTTTGCTTAAATGTTTAGTAAAATTTGACTGGAAATAAGATGAATAATCTTATATTTGGTATGTTGTAATCGTATTTTCAGAAAGTATAGATAAATCTAACTATTTTCAATATTCAATTCAAAGGTTGCAGTCAAGTGTAGCAGATAATCTAGATATTGACCAGGATTTATGGAAAAAGGATGGAAATAACAGCCTTGGTAAGAAAATAAAGCACTTTAATATGCATGTACACTTTACTTACACACCACAAGGTTGTCGGGTTTTGGAACGAATCGTCGGCTGCGTTCACATGCAATGATTTTTGTCAATCTGAATGAGATTCTTTCCGAATGCAGATTCTCAACAAACAATTTATACAACTAAATGTCAGGAAATGACATTTCCATTAATATTAACATTTGCGTTTATGTTAAACCAAATTCATGTTCAATAGCAAATGGGAAGAAGTGAACAGGAGGCGAATGTTAGTTCGCTATCATGCTCTCTTTCGCCTTGTTCGTTTTTAAAAAAAATATCCAATCTGAGACTGGATTGCCTGGATGCTTGGACCCCATTCAAACTTAAAAAAAAATAAAAATAAATTTGGTTTCTTAGCCCATATAACACAAACACACACAATCTTTTCACCAATTCCAAATTCAATGTATTCACGAACCTTCACATCTTGCAAATTTTTTAAATTCATCTTTCAGATAGAAATTCAAACAGATTGACCTCAGTTGATTTAAATTTCCAATTAAGCTATTGCTCACATTGTACACTGCATGTAAACATAGACATTTCTTAAATGTTTTTGGTAGAGAAGGATAAAGAATCTTTGAAATTTCCATTACAAACTCCAATCGACTAAGGTGGCCTTGAAAACCCGGATTTTCATTCGACTCGCACTAAATACTTAAGAGTCTACTAGGAACGTATCCTTTGTCCCTCAGAGAATGCATGAAATCTATTTACTAATGAATCGAATGTGGCAATGGCATAAGGGTTTATCAGTGATACGCCCATTTTCCATATTCGATATTCATACAACACAATCTTGTGCTGAACAGAAATGGAGATTTGACACGTTGCAGAGGGCACAACTTATTGAAGAGTAATAAATTACAGTGTCATACACGCAAGCATTTGAGAAAATGTAGGTTTGCAAAACTAGACACACTTTTGATGTAACCTTTTGAGCAATTTTTTAAATATATTTTGTCTTTTATGTCATAAAATTACAAAAACATCAAATATACAATATATACAATTTTCTCAGTTTATACTCCACTTGTTTGTCTGGAGAAGCTGCACAATTTACATTTGTAGACAGTTTGTTGATGTGGGCCATGGTCATATGTTAGAAATTTCCATACATGTAAGCTTCCTGTCCATGGGTTGTCTGTCACTGTCTATTTTTAAAGGGATCTCTACTTCTAATCTCTTCTTTTTATGATTTTCTTGCCTCTTACAGCATATGTATGTGGTCAGTGACACCACTATAAGGAGAAGCCCCATACAGGTGGTGCTAAGAGCAATAAGTAGTAGCTTGCAGGGAAAGAGTTCACTATACTCTGGCCCCTGGGCAAGCCTGATTGGTGGCCTGACCTCCTCAATCCCGATATCTGCCTCTCTTGTGAGGAGGCTCTGAATGTATGTCTCGTTGCTGATGGTTTCATTGACAAACAGGTTGACCATAACAGTGGAGTGAAGTGGTTCAGGCTGGCCATGGTCACTGACTTTGACCAGCAGGCTGTACAGGCCCCGGTCACTCAAGACCTTCCTGAGGGTGATGTTTCCAGTATCCGGGTCTATGTCAAACGAGCCTGGTTCGCCGCCCCTACGCTTGATGATGCTGTAGGCAATGACGGCATTCATGCCAGTGTCCCTATCCACAGCGTAGACCTCTGTGACGGATGACCCTGGAAGTGTACTGGGAAGAACCAGCAAGTAGGACTGGTTGGACTGGGGAAACAGCACCATTGGCGGGTTGTCGTTGACGTCCAATAGCAAAACAGTAACCATGGTAACGGACGAGAGTGCAGGCTTACCCCCGTCCACAGCTTCAATCCAGAGATAGTATGTTCCTTGCTGCTCCCGGTCTAATGTGGTTTTTGCTCTCAGTGCACCCCGTCCTGTGTCAATAACAAATATGTCACTTCCATTGATGATTGATAGCGCCACCCAGCCATTTTCACCGGCATCCGCATCTGTCACAGAGAGGACTCCAATTTCCCCGAATCCTGGGAAGTTCTCTGGGACGAAGAAGGTGAAATCTTTGTTAATGAAACGAGGACTGTTGTCATTGCGATCCAGGATGGTGATTGAAACCGTAGCGATTGACTCCTTCCTTGGCGTGCCACCATCAACTGCTCGGACTATAAACCGGTAGGTCTCTTTCTCCTCTCTATCAAGAGATGTGGTCACGGTCAAGACCCCAGTCAAACGGTCAAGGTGGAAGATTGGGGGAGCATCTGACCCAAGAAGATAGAGTATCTCACCCCTGTTACCACTGTCCTCGTCAGTGGCCTGGAATTTAGCGAGAAATGTGTCTGGAGCATTGTTCTCCTCAATCTTGATATCAATAACTGACTGTTTAAATATGGGAGCATTGTCATTATCATCCAATATGTGCACCTTCACCTGTGTCTCAACAACTTCTCCATCTGCATTTCTGACCACCACAGTGAGTTCATAATATTTTTGATCTTCATAATCCAGCTGAGCAGTAGTCTCCAGCAAGAACTCATTTTTCAAATTTTTATATGGCAAAAGCCTGAAGGGTCCATGACCTTGCAAAATACATGTCACCTTCTTCCTTGGGTCTGCATTCTTTATGGTGAAGAAAGCAATTGGTGTGAAGGGTGGCTCTGATTCACTCAGAGAAACCACACCATCTTTCTCTGAAGCAATGTAACGGGGTATGAGGGCCGGTGGTCCCGAAATCTGTTTAACAACCTTCACAGTCACGGTAGCAATATCAGGTATGCATGCTGGCCCGTTAGCCAGCACAACCATCTTGTACAGCTTTCCAGTGTCCGAATCGATCTTTTCAGCAAGCTTGATGACCCCTGTGATTTCATCCAAGTGAAACAGGTTCCGAGTTTCTCGAGTGACCCGTTTACTGAATGAGTAAGTAATCTGAGCATTGGTACCATGATCTGGGTCAAATGCATAGAGACGGGCCAACTGTGAGCCCTTTGTGGTGTTTGCAGGAAGTGTCACATTCACTTGAGTCTCTGCAAATTTGGGGCAGTTGTCGTTTACATCTGTGATGATAATTCTAAGAGTGGTACTGCCCAAAAAAGGTGGAGATCCCCCGTCCTCAGCGATGAATTCAGTTAAATATTCCGCTCTCTTTTCCCTGTCCAAAGGTCCAGTAATGATCAGGAAAGGTGTCAGTTCTCCTCCTTCGTTTTGCTCAACGTCCAGCGTGAAAACTCCAAAGTCATTAGCCAGCCAGTATGTCTGAACCCCATTAATGCCTATATCTGGGTCTACAGCAGATTGCTCCACCACAAACCGAGCGTTGACCTGTGCATTTTCCGGCACAGACACCCTGATCTCGTCCACTGGAAAATGTGGCTTATTGTCATTAATGTCTTCGATGATGATTTTGATCTTAACTAGCTGGAAGTACTGCTGTGGCAGAATGATCACGTCCAGAGAAATAGAGCATCCTTGACCCTCATAGGAATCTGCACACAGAGTCTCTCGGTCAATCTCCACAGCAGAAGTGAAAAGCTCCCCGGTTGTATAACTTAGATTAACATACTGAGAATTGCTCTGCCTTAACTCCAGATGGAACAAACGCGGGGGGTCGATGGAGAAATCCAACTTTAAATCTTCTCCAATGGACCCGATGAGAATCCCATTGGGTAAGCCTTCCTTTATCTTATAGACAAGATGGCTGAACTTTGAAAAGCAGGATAGAGGACTTGTGTAGAGCAGGAGAATCCAAAAACCCTAAAACCAACAGAAAAAGACACAGTTTAATTATTTAACTTTTCATTTTGAATTTTTTTATTTTAGGTTCGTAAATAAAAAAAGATGAGGTTCGTATGAATTCTATGGAGTGTACGCTCCAGTGGAGGCGCAGGCGAGAGGTAGCATTAGTGCTGTGAAACAAACGACTAGTTTGGGTCTGGTGACTGGCAGGTAAATCCACACAGAAATGTAAAGCATTACTTAGATACAATAGGTTAGCTACCCAGGGCTTTTTAATCGTCATCCGTTCAATCTGATTCAATTAGGAGTGATCATGAGTAGGCTACACTCCTGTTATACAGTCAGGCATTTTTTCCATTATAATGATTATACAGTACATACTATGACATACACTATGAAGTATATTCTATGTGCAATTTCAATTTCATTTCAAGATTAATAATAAATATACAATAAGGCATTTAAAAATTAGATAAGAATTTATTTAATATAAAAAATATAAAGTTTGTGATGATTCATTTTTAAATAAATTTTTGTTAACATACAGGTATAAACCGGCTGATCGAGTTGGTAAAAACAATTAAGGATGCAGGCTAGAGATCAGTACGTAGTTCCACCCTATACAACAATTAAACCTGAGAGGAAGGAATGACAGATATGTAGAAAAGCACAAACGGTTTCTGGACAATATAAATCATGAATAAAAGCATTCATATACTAATCTTGGTAATGGGTAGAATCCTGGATCCTTAAAATGCTTAAGTGAAATACAATGCTGAAAACTTTTTTTTTTTTGCAAAAAAATTAAAATAAAATGTTTGAGACCAGTTAAGAAAAGAAAAAAAAAACACGTGCGTATTTTAGGTTTCCAAATCACGCCATTAATGCACTCCATTAAATAATAATAATCATAATTTTGGGAAGAAATAAAATAACTTACCCAGAACTTTCCTTCCCTAGCAAGGCAGAAACCTTTGCGTGTCTTGCACATGTTTCCAGTGGTTTAGTCCGGAGGGCTCAGGGCTACGCGGCGGCTCCGGGGCGCATGCTGAGCGCGGAGGAGATCCGTCAGCTTCAGCGCGTCACGCGCATCTGCTCCGCTCCGTTCATTCATCTCTCTCACAGAAGCGCAACGAGGACACCCCCACTTTTATGTTAATCACGCTCTGGCTTTGACCAATGAGCTCGCAAGGCTGCCTTCATATTTGCGTATTTAAACGAGAGCGTCGGAACGTCGTGCGCGCGCAGGTCAAGTTTAAAAAAAAGAAAAGAAAATGTGATTAAAATTCAGTTTTTTCTTCTGGGGAAATAAAGATGGAGTTTACTTGGCTGATTTTTTTCTTTTTTAACACAAATTTATACAATTACAAGTGAATTTGGACACATCCAGTCGTTCAAGTTTTTCCTTTATTATTATTATTATTATTATTATTATTATTATTATTATTTTTATATAACCGGTTAAAGAGTTTGTAGAAATAGTCAAAATGTTAAAGCTAAAAATAAGTTGATGAGCTTTAATGTAATCAGTGATATTTTTATTTCAGGTTGAAGCCCACATACAGTACATGTCTGTCTGTCTTTCTGTACGGCAGAACTCGAAATAAAATAAAATAAAATTATTTTGTAATAAATTTGTACGGTTGAGTTCACAGATGAGAAATCTGTAAAAACGTAGATCGGATAAAGATTTAAGTTTGTCTTAAAACGTAAAACATTTAGCACGTTAAAATTTACTTATACCACTTCCGCACTGTTACTTCAGCTGTGAAAATATGAACTAATCTCACCGCAGGTGTTTGTTTACATTGAGTAGCTTTTTAGTAGCTTATTTTAAAGTAGATTATTAAACCTGGCACATAACTGTTCATAATAACATCGCTTTTACTCAACATTTTGATTTTACTCATGGTGCAGGTTAAACTTCAGGCAGATATCTAAGTACTGTAAAAAGTTTAATTTCATTCTGTCCAGCCAGTTTTGTGTGATGCTGTGACAAAATATGGCTGGACAGACAGACAGAAAGACTAGTTTCAGGTTCTCCAATGATAACTGAAAGTACGGACAAAACCTTTCTTTAATTTTTTTATAGATTATTTCCTACATTATAGAACAATACTTCAAATACAAATAAAAAATTAAGAATAGGAAGATAGAAAGATTTCACATCCATAGAAGAAAAATTTTACTACGAAAAATGTCAAATAAAAAAATAAGAAATTTGGGATGAAATGTACAAATCTACAAATGTACAGATTCACAAAAGTTACATGTTACGCAGAAGGCCTGGGTTTGATTCCCAGCCAAGGCCCAAACCCCGGCCACTGGATGCAGTGCCGGTCGCTAGCCCGGAAAAAATGGGAGAATTGCATCAGGAAGGGCATCCAATAAAATATAATTAAAATAGAAATATATGAAATATATAAATTACACAGAATGTGCAGAATGTGAAAACTGATTATACTAAGAAGTATTAAGGATATATATAAAATAATAAAAAATATTTATAATTATTTTAATAACTTTATTAAGTATTATTAAATACACTTAATATGTTAAAACTACAGTATATCACATTGAATTATGTTAGAAAAGCTAGGATTGATATCCTGAAAGTTACTTGCGTCTTCCTCTAACAATTGTTTAGAATTTGAAAGCGTGACAATTTGAAAGTGTGTGGTGAGGGTGTGTGGAGATGAGTGATTGTGTGAGTAGTGTGAGGCAGCTCTGAATTATGAGTTTTATATAGCAAAATGAGGCTGCATGGTGGAGTAGTGGTTAGCACTGTGGCCTTGCACCACTAGGGTCAAGGGTTCGATTCCCTTCTCGGGTCTGTGCTCATAGGGGTTTCATGTTCTCCTCGTGCTTGGTGGGTTTCCTACGGGTACTCTGTTTCCTCCCACAGTCCAAAGACATGTTGATTGGCGTTCCCAAATTGCAAGTAGTGTGTGTGAACCCTGCGATGAATTGGCACCCTGCCCAGGGTGTTCCACGCCTCATGGCCAAAGTCTCCTGGGATAGGCTCCAGGCCTCCCACAACCGTGTATACAGGATAAGCAAGATGAATGAATTAATATAGCAAAATTATCTATATTTTAGATTCTTCAAATTAACCACGTTTCTTTTTTTAAGAAGAAGGAGGCCAATAATATACAAAGCTGTCATCAAGACAAATGGTGGTTATTTTAAAGAATCTAGAGTATGAAAAATATTTAGTTTCCTCTTATACACATATTTTTTAGTACACATATTTTTTTACTACTATAATTTTTTATTCCGTAAGTGTTATTTTATCATGTTGATGTCTTATGTATTGTTCTAAAACAAAGAAAATAATACCAACAAAGAAAAAAAATGCTTGAATGAGTACTGTAGGTGTGTCCAAACTTTTGACTGCTAACATGATTTCATGCTCATAATGATCTATTGGGCTCATATCATGGAGGCACAGTGGATCCAGAGCCCGGGATCACTGCAGCTAGGACCCAATAACCAATCCGAATATGTTTTTTTGAGAGGTGAGAGGAAACCAGAGACCCTGAATGAAAGACATGCACACATAGAGAACATGTTGAACTCGACACAGCAATGCTTTCTTGTGCAGCAACGTACGACTGTGTTTTTTTTTTATTATTGTACAGAATATTTTTATTTTTATTTTATTTTTATTTTATCCTAGCTAAATTTATTTTCTATTGTATTTTTTTTTATTCATATTTATTACCTATTAATAAGCTTTTATTTTTAAGGTCACTGGCGGTCGTATAAACATTTCATTGCATATCATACTGTGTATGTCTGTGTATGTGACAAATAAAATTTGAATTTAAATTTGTAGAAAAGCATTTGTTGCCCAAATTCAATCTCCCAAAAAACAAGTATAATAATCCTACCAAATCTGTCAGCATACATTACATGCATAAGAAAAATGTAATCTTTAAACGTGACCCTCACATGACAAACTTTATCGCTCTGTTCCGTTTTTTTTTTTTTTTTCCAGATCTGATACGATCTGAACAGCTTTCATTCTTGATTGTAAGTGACCTTTGATCTATTACTCGCGTGAAATATTTGTGCCTTTTGCCCTGATGCGACCCACATGCACACAATTGTGCCTCATACATGACCCATACGTGGAATGTTCTGAACAACAACAAAAAAAACCTGTTTCTGACTTATACTTTAATTGCAAGAGCAATAACACAAAAAAAAACCATATTAGAACATACCAAAAATAGAGGATGATCTTTTCTAAGGTGTCATGCTTACATGACTATATCTTAGATACAATCTGTAGCCAAAAATAACAGCTTTTTATGTTCCTTATGTTCTTTTTTTCACTATGCATCAAACATCTAAACACTAGTGCTGGCCGTGTTACAGGAGTGATTTCCTGCCACTATAAGAGCTGTATAAATAGCAACCACAAAGCATCTGGACTTCTTTTTGGACTTTGTACCCTAATCATGAACAGCTGAGAAGCTGCTAGTCAACGTTGAGATCAAATAAGATGATGAGATGAAAATTGTGCTGCCAATTCTTTCATTTCACTACTGTGTTGATGGATGGTCTGTAATGTAGTTGTTAAAAAAAATAATAATAATTTCTGCAATTTCCTGGTAAACGTCACTGATGTAATGACTTATACAACAGCCCCATTTGAACACATCAAGTAGAATACAACTGACAATGTATTCAACCATTGGATTTGATGATGATCGTGAGGATAATGATGGTTATGATGATGATGATGATGATGGTTATGTGCAATTACGTATTAATGTAATTTTGACATCCTAACATAACCTTATATTTTTATTATGCTAAAACCTACACTCAGAAGAACATCTGCACCCTGCACATCTGCACATCTGTACTCCTGCTTCATTATGCAGATATCTGGTCAGCCAGTGCAGAAAATCATGCAAAAGCTCTAATGAATGTTCAACATCAGAATTGGGGAAAAGTGCGATGTCTGTAAATTTAATAGTGACATGCTTGTTGGTTCATAAACATCTGATTAACTGCGATTTTCCACACATAAGCCCTTGTCCTGTATTTGCATTATGATATACACGGCACTGCTTCCACATGATTGGCTGATGTATGTGGGGTAACTGTACAACAAGTATATATTCCTATTTGGAACATATTTATAAAAATATTTTTTTAAATATTCTGCTTAAAAGGTGATTTTTACATTTTCTTCTTAGCATCATACTTTTTACTTTTTGTCTGCACAGCAATAAACTTTATTCTCATTCCCATTCTCCTTGATTAGTTAAGACCTGACACTTTTGAGACATAAAGTTTAAAATCTTTATAGGAATTACTGTATAGTTTAATGGTAATGTGGTAAATTATAATAACTATTTAGTTACATGTCTAGTTTAGTTTAACACTGCTGTCTCTAGAATTGTGCTTTTCATTTTAAAGGGGACCAATTTTGCAAAATTTACTTTCTCACCATTTCTGACAGTCACATGGATCTCTATTGTTTGTGTACACCTTATTTTAAATTCACTTTTTCTCTTGATTTAAAAAAAGGAAAAAAATAATCACTTTTCAGATGACGTCCATGCAGTGTTCCTGGGAGATAACAAGGTGGTAAGACACTCCTCCAGCTCAGGGCTCAGCTTTGCCCAAGAGTCACCATTTTATAATTTATTCTGCATGATGCAGAAAGTTAACTTGTTTAAATTGTGTATAACAATTGAGTATAATTGGGTAGATTTAATATAAAAAGTACTTAACAACAGGGTGACTTAAAGCATAACGCACTTACCCTGAATTAGATTTTTCTTCCCCTGTAACGTGTAAAACTGAAGACTTAGTACGGTGATGAGAGTCTTAGCTGCAGTAAAATGTTTAAATGGTTCAAACGTTTTAAAGAGGCCTGTACATCCATCCGTCTGACGATCCTGGCGTGGCGGCTCTGGGCGCAGTGCAGTCGTTCCAAGCAACGTTCAGCAAACTGTGCATCTGATTCTTGAAAATCAGAGTGCATCTGTCTGGGAAAACTGTACACAACAACTCAGCTGTACAGTCCTGACCTCCATCCATGTTTGGGCCATTAAAGGAGTTCCTGGGAGGCCAGCATTTCAGACATGAGGCAGGCGGGCCGATCACAGAAGGACTGAGAAAACTTTCTACCTTGATGGTTATTTTTTATATGAATATTGCCATTTTTTATTGACTAACCAACACATTGTACTTTTTTTTCTCAATTTATAGTAACAATTAATGTTGTGGAACTTTCACTGCATGAGTTACAGTTACAGTTGTTTCCTCGCTTTCTTTTAAATGTCTTAAAACAACAAAAAATCATGTCAAGAATCTTGGGGTGATTCTGGAGACAGACCTTAGTTTCAGTAGTCATGTCAAAGCAGTAACTAAATCAACATACTATCATCTCAAAAACATTGCAAGAATTAGATGTTTTGTTTCCAATCAAGACTTGGAGAAACTTGTCCATGCCTTTATC
>JAQQZT010000007.1:24102968-24118052 GCA_030068275.1 Clarias platycephalus
CTGTACAGTGAATAGTTTCCTGTCCCTTGTTCATTTTGTTCATTATCTTTTGCAGCCACTTATTTCAAACAAAGAACAGAACATTCCAGATCAGAGTTTCTGAGATATGAAATTGTGCTAATATGCTGGAGAAACCTGTGTGTTTTGTGTTTAAATGATTCTGCACAAATCTAAAATTAACACCTTTTTTAAAATATCCTTTTATAAATTTCTGTTATATTATTGGCTCGTACCTCCAGGGTAGCGGGTTCGAGTCCCACCTCCGGGGACGTACTGCATGTGCGTATGTGTTCTCTGGTTAACTCCCACAATCCAAAGAATGCTTTGTACACTGACTGCTTTTAATGATTGAGTGTGTGTGTGTGTGTGTGTGTGTTTGTGCCCTGTTATAGGTTTGGAGCCCTTTCAGGTACCCCACTTTGTCCCCACAGGTTCCCTAGGACAGGCTCCAGACCTCCTGCTACGCTAAACAGGATAATAAATGCTACAGTATATAAAATAGATGAATGATAAACGGAATTGGTGACAAATATTATTATGAGTCATTTTGATATTTTTCAGATACGAAACATAACAGAGCTTAGTACTGACGTGGTGTAGCTTATTTGTCAGTAATTACTTTAAGTAACTGATGAAGTTCTAATTAGAATACTTGATTTGAATAAGGTTGAATCACTGCCGCCTCTGAATATTCGCTTGCATTAAAATCTTATTCCACCAAACGGTTATATGACTGCGAGGTCTGCTATTCATGAATTGCAAAAGAAAAACACATCAGAACCAGATAATTAAACCCTACAGCAGCTTCACAAAGGCGTTAGCTTCAACGCTAGCGGTTGTCGATTACAGTTTGAACAGGTGCTCTACAGCCGCATATTTATTTGAGGAGCTATCAGGCTGTGTTTGGGGCTTTTTCCAGCTCCGTCGAAAGCCAGCGTGCTGCGAGGACGTGAGGAGAACGCATGATGTGGGAGCAATTTCATGACACTGGAGCCTGCAGTAATCTCACTGCAGATCTGAGACCATATGTCCCATCACTCCGGGCAGAGGTTTTAATCAAAGGCCCACTAAGCCATGATGAGAGCTGGACATGAGAGGGGAGTGTGTGAGGGGCATGAGGAATGAAAAGGAAGAGTAGAGGCTTTTTATTAAAGCAAGCAAGAACTGGCTAAAGTGAATATATTCCAAAGTTACTAGATGAAAAAGGATGATGTAGTGTAATATCAGTGAAACTTAAAGTTCTTTAAAAAAAAAAAAAAAAGGACCAGGCAATGTTTCTCCAAACTTCGACCAATTTTGGTGATCCTGTGCTTATAATAACTGACAAGAGTGAATTCTGATGTGGCCTTCTCAAGGTGGTGAGATCCTTTTCTGCTCACCATGAGTGTAAAGAGTGGTTATTTGATCTCATCATACCCTTCCTACCAGCTCGAACCAGTCTTGACATTCTCTTTTGATCTTTATTATTGAGAAGGTGTTTCCGCCCATTAGATGTTTTTTTTTTTTTTCTGTGTGTGTGTGTGTGTGTGTGCGTGTGTGTGTGTCATTCCGTGTGAACTCAAGAGACATTGTGCATGAAAAATCCAAATGATCAGCAGCTTCTGAAATACCCAAACCAGCACTAACAATAATATCATGTTCAAAGTCACAGAGAACGCATGTTCCCCCTCATTCTGACTCTGTTTTATTTGAATAATGTATCTGACCTGTGTCTGATTTTATGTTCAGTGTTACTGCCATATGATTGGCTTATTAGATGATTGCATGAGGAACCTCTGACTCTGGGTAATGCTCATCACTTCATATCTGTTATTAACTGCACATGCATCCATTTCCCCATATATTTAGAGGAAAGCATGTGAAACGCTCAAACACACACACACACACACACACACACACACACAAGATTTAAACTTCTCTTTTTTTCCCCCTTCTTGTTCCAATTTTTCTGACGCAGCTGTTCATCTTGCGCATTGACAAACATTACGACAGAGATTTCTGTTTGCTGAATAAATATCCTAGGAACTTTTCATGCATCCAAAGCAGGTAGAGGCAGGTGGGAGAGAAGCACTTGAGCACCCCCGTCCTTGGAAACCACGTTCCAGATACGCCTCTCTCAGCGTTTTCACTCTGTCTGGCCAGATGGGCCTTGAGCTTTAAGCACTGGGTTAAGTATGGAAGGGAGTTGGTTTAGCTTTTATTTTTATAAGACTGTGCAGGTTTAGTGCGGGCTTCTTATAGGCATAACGAAGCATTTGCGATCTTGCTATTTCTAGAACCATTCTGGCGGCATAAAACTCAAACATAAGGGATATTCGTCAGGTTTAGCACTCAGGTTAGCTGCTGAAAGCGAATGAAGGAAAGAATCATTAATCACTCATGATCCTTCAGGGTAGGGTTAGGGTTAGGGTTAGGGTTAGCCAGAATATTAGCCAGAAGTTCAAGAAGTGAAAGCAATGAACTCTCTAAGAGCACAGCTGTCTTGGCTTTGTGTCATCACCAGAAACCATCCACCAAGCATGGTTAGATTCCGTGGGATTCTGCAGGACCATGTTGATAACCTTGGTAACTAATACCGGAAGGCATTTGACCAACTCTTGGAGCTCATCGTCAGGGTTGCCCATTCAAAGTTAATTAAGACCTAGAAAGGACTCTCTAGTGTGTGGGTTCATCCAGCTCCTCCACTTGATTTAAGCACCTACTCTGAGCTAAGTATGCTGATGTCATTCTGTGGCACTCATCTCTTGGAAGGAGTCTACCACCATTCAAGTGTGAGTTTGGGTATGCCCTTTTTCGATCCTAAGCAGGAGCCAAGTGTTAGAGTTCCTGGCATTGCTGGTGAACCTTGAATGCAGCATTCAGTGACGCCATGCCAGTAGCAGGTATCCCACATTCTGTCCTAGGCAACACTTTTACATATTTTCTATGGATGTGGTTCTTCTCCACATTCTTCTCCCCCATTATTAGCAAGTTAACTCAACATGTGTGTTCTGTCACAAGCCAGTTATCTATACTGTGCATTGTTCTGCCAGTGTCACCTTGTGCCATCACCAGTTCTGGCAGTGTCATCTTCTGCCATCATCAGGAGAAGGCATGGGGGCAACTGGAAACATTGCTAGGCCATCTTCTGCAGCCAAAGGCAGATATACTGTAAAGCATGGTCTTAAGTTGGACCACTGGCAATCATCCCCACTTGTGCCTGGGTCTACTGACCACTCCACTTACTTAATGCTCGGACTTGAGCGAGTCTTCATGCATGCTTCTATCAAGCCTGGGTTTTTAATTATAATTTTTTTAAATCCCTGCTGGTAAAGGGACCTTCTGAAATGCTGATGGTGTTGACCATTGTACAGTATTTGCATGAAAGTTGATGCAGATCTGTTTGAGCAGTGTGTGCAAATGAGGAGGTGAGGAAGCTTGACAGACTGCTGCATCAGTCTCTTGATAGATGAAGCCAAGGATACAACAGGTAGTCGAAAGGGCATCGTGGGTAATGCATCAAAACAATAACTGAAATGAAAATAGGCCAACGTACAGTACTGTACAGTATATCGACCTCAAAAGAACATCATGGATAAAATATCAAGAAAAATATATGTTGATTTGTAAAGTTTTGTCATGCAAATCATTCACCACTAAAAAGCGTACAGTAGAATGCTGGTGATCGAAAGTGTTTGTAATTAATAATATGTTGCTCTACAAACCATGAAAGAGAAAAACAAACACAAGCATAGGTGTGTACAGGAATGTTGTGTGTGTGGCAGGCCTTAATTTCCAGTCTTTGTTCAGTGTGGTCACATGGACAGGGTATGACTGACATGTCCAAAGAATCAGCGAGATGTCACGCAACCTTCGGTAGCTGCTTCTGTAAACGAACACCTGCCGCTTCTGTTTTTCTGAGTGCTGACAAGCTTTGGCCGCGGGCCACATACCATGTGATCTCTTTTGCAGCTTAAATTCATATTCTTACCCTGTTCACAGAAAGTAATCAAGATATCACTTTAACGTGGCCTTGCTATTTCCAAACTTGATGAATTTCTGATTGAGTGTTTTATTATTTGATTGAGGTTTTTATATAGTGGATTTTCTCCTAATGATTTGTTTAATCTCCTGTGATTTATCCCTCCATTTTTTCACTTAAATGTTGGGGCATGTGAAGCTTGGTGGTTAAGGTACTTGACGGCTGATCAGGAGGTCCCTGGTTCGAGCCCCAATGGCACTAAGCAGCAACTGTTGGGCCCTTGAGCAAGATCCTTCACTGCTCAAATACCATCGGGCATCAAGCTGTCGACCCAACCCGGTAAGAACTGGCATTTTTGTTGCCTGATGGCACTTTGATAGAGCCTTACTCTACCTGCCGTCTCATTTTTCGTCATGAATACTTAGCACAACATTTGGATTCAAGTGTTTGTTTTTAATATAAGTGATTAATTCCAATTCTTTTCACATTTTCAGATGTAATTTTCTCCCTCAAATAATTGTTTTGTAATGTGATGCCAAAACGCTCACGTGTGTTTACATCAGAGTGAAACATGATAATGATTTACACCTTCACGTTTTTTTTTTAAAACACGCGATCACGTTCACAATGACACCTGAAATAAAAAGAGGGAAAAAAATCTAAAGAGTAAATTTGCAAGTAAAATTTTAAGTAAAAAGTTAAATTGCAAGTATTCGTTTTCACTTGTACTCAATAGAATACATAAAGCAGGATTTAGTGCGGCTCACAAAAAGGAAACCTCCAGGGGGGAAAATCATCAAGGATGTGTGAAATACAGAAATAAAACTGGCACAAGACAAAATCCCAGTAATCAAACGCAGCTTGTTTTTAATGCACCTCCATCTACAGGTAGCACGTGGAGCTGCATTTCCAGAATCAGATCCTCTAATGCAATAAAACATGACGCATCATGGGGTTTCGTAAATCTTTTCCATTTAATTGTATAATAAATATATCTATTTATATATTTTTTTTCTGTTTCCGTTAATACCATTCACTCATCTATAGCATTAGAACATGACACAATGTCAAAATCATGCATTTAATAGCTTTCAGGTACATTTAGCTCAAATACAAAAACAGACACATTACAGATATCATTTGCCATCACACCATTGGCTACAAACTGCGCATCGAAATACACACGACATCATAACACCAATTTCCTACTACGTTTGGAGGTTTTTTGCTTTTTTTTTTTTTTTTTGACTTGACCAATCAAGTTGCATACTTCATACGCTAACACATGTACACACGTAAAAATAAATCCGATCTTTTAACAAAAATAACACAAACATCTAGAAATATTCCGTTACAGTGCTTATGCCGTTACAGGCTCCTGAGTCCCGAGGGATTTTTCTCTTTTTTTTTTTTTTTTTTTGGATAAATATTACATAAGAGGAAGAGCTAGAGAGTGTAACTAGATACAATAATGTACAAAATATAAAGTAAAAAAAAAAAAAGAATGAACAGTTTGCATAATGTGATGACATTTTACAGACCATTAAAAGCCCTAAAATCGAACATGTCCCATATAGCACCAGATATGCATCATTAAATCATGTAAGTGGATGAAACTCAGCAACAGTGTGTTTAAGGCACTCGATGTCAAAACCAAAAAAAAAAAAAGAAATACATTTATCTACTTTAAATATTGGCATGATTATGTTTAACTCCATGTTTATGAAGGTATATGAGCACGTAAACATTGCACTTTATCATATATAGATGTATATATATGTGTGTGTATATATATCTATATCCTTTTTTTTTTTTTTTTTTTTTTTTTAACACAGAGTTGAGACGAAACATTATTTCTGGTTCCAGTCCGGGTTCATATTCTTCATAGATCAGATGCAGCATTAGTAGGTGTGCAGCATTTATTTACTAGAGGTACAGAGGAGGAGATGCTCTGGAGACCTTTTCCCCTCTGCTCAGGATCAGATCCCCATCACAGGCATCGCCATACAAACACACTGAGAAAGCAAAACAGTCAGGACAACGTTTTAATTAAGGGAACGGATTTTTTCCAACCGCTTGCCCAGGAATACTGTACCCCTTTGAAACTTTATGGTGCAATGGTTAATTAAGGGATGAAACACTTCATAGGGAGGTGCTGTCCAGAGGTGGCGCATTGTGACCAATTCCAAGTGAAGCACAGGAAATATAACCACTATGAAGCTGATTAACCAAGAACAAGGAGTCCTGAACCACAGCAATTTACCAAAGATGACGTGTTTTTAATCCATCTACAGTAGCATTCATATTGTTATAGCAGCAATAAACAGTCTTTCCTCATCAGCCAAACCCTCAGCACTCGCCTTTCTACAGAAAAACTGAAAAGCATAAAAAGTTCCCTGACACTGCAGACCTTTTCCATAATCATTAAATACCTGGCCTCTTCACCATAACTTCACCATACAGCTTTTCTTCTTTACGTAACAGCAATTGTACATCTATCAAAAAAGAAATATCTAAAAAGTACATCTATCATTAGTATTAGACTACATGGAGTCCCTGTGATTGAGCTGTTTCTATAGCGACTACGTATTATGCAACAATTAACTTTGAACAGGCTGCATCCCAAATCCCTCTCTACTGTAACCCCTGATTAAGGGCACTACTTGGTATGCAGAAGAAGGGACGATACACCCTAAAAACTACTTTCCCCCCTAATACACAATTGCTGTAGCTTTGGGCGATAAACAGGTTCTTCAAACTTCATTAACAAATCTCTTACCCGATCTGTTTACCTCAGTTCCCTTAATCCAGTTTAATTTAGTTTAATCGTACACTAAAATCCCATTTATTATATCATTTACTCGCACTAATACACAAGAGTCTGTAGTGCCAGATTGTGCGTCAGATCTTTTTCAGTTATCTCCTGCTCACCTGCAGTCGTTGCCTCCGACGCTTATCACGTATTTGTCATCGTAGGAGAAGCGAATGTTGGTCACGTGAGCCGAGTGGCCGAAGTAGCGTTTGTGTTTGGCCTGAGGATCAAACAGAGAAGAGAATCAACAAGAGTTTGTAATTTCATTTAACATTTTAAATGTGACTTATTTATATACACGATTCAATAACAGGATTAAATCACTGGCTCATATAATTAGATAAGCTGAATAAATTAGGATGCACACGCAAAAATATTTAATCTGGTTACAGTGCATTTGCATTTTTATTAAATTACTATATTTATACATGAGTATTAGATTGTGTTTATTTTCCCCGGTTTTTATTCTGACTGCTTTTAATGTCGTTGATTTTTATATTTCATCATTTAAGAGGCATATCTTTAATGAACTTTAAATAGATATTATTTTAATGCTACATTGTACTTTTTTTAGCACGTTAATGCATGCAATAAACTTTTTAATTAAAGTTTTAACGCATTACTATTATTATTATTTTTTTTTTTTACAAAAATGAATCATCCAATATGAACAGGTTTGATCCTAATGGCTTCCCATAATCGCAGCTTGGTTACCCGGCTGTGTGTCATAATGGAACGTTATAAACTCGGATAAACGGATTGTGTTGAACAGCAAGTCTCATTATAAAAAGTTTCTAGTTGGAAGTTTGGATAAAACCAAAAAAAACTGTGTGCGTGAGCTACTTTAAGGGAAACTGTTATTTTTACAAGAATTCATTAAATGTAAAATGTGGGAGTGGTGGCTCAGGCAGCTCAGGCTCCGGGTTCGAGCCTCACCGTCGGTGCGTTGCCACACACCATACTTCCAAACCACAGCATGCAGTGCCGCTCCCATTTAAGAGGTTTTAATGTAACATATGTAAATGTTTGAGATATTATAAATATTTCTTTATTCCAACACTGCATGTTTATAATACAAGGAAATCTGAGTATTTTAAAAATTGCGATTAATCGTGATTATGACTGTGATTAACTAGATTTAAATTTTAATGCCGATTGACAACACTTTTTTATTCCAAGAAGGAACAATTAGAGGAATATGATTTTGTTTTTCAATTTAAAAAAAACTACCGGTCGCATTAATTTAAACAGGATAAAAGGTTCGAGAATTGTAATATTACTTACAAATTTCTCAGAGCAGGGGAAGTCGAAGAGCTTGACGAGGCCAAAGTCGTCTCCGGTGACCACGTTGAGTCCAGCATGGGATACACAGGCACAGTTCACATCAGCCTTGTCAGCATTTCGTGGCCAAACACCCAACACCTCGTCACCGAGGACGCTGAGGGACAAACACAAGTGGAGATCAAATTTAAGGAAACAAGGGCGGGTGTTGTTTTTACACCGCAAGAAAGACGGAGAACGAAACCTAACACGCTAATCCTTTGCATACACTAGCATGAGGGAATTTCAAAAGTTTGTGCCCCCCCTCATTGTTTTTTAAATAGGAAAAAAAAAATTAAAACACAGGGTCAAAAGTCTCAAGGTATTTACAGCATCTTGATAATAATTCCAAGTTCTTGTTTTGTCAAAGGCTTTCTTAGACAAGGGCGTTCAAGTCAAACTGGGTTGTTTGATTGTGCAGAATGACATCATGAGAGTAGAAACTCCCTTCATCTCTCTATATAATCCCCTGCTACACTAACGTCTGTACTAGTCCCAGTGTTTCACTAGTGCTTGGATACAATTAAAGGTAGAAAGTTTTGTACGCAAGTTAACACACAAGTACCTCCCTGAATGCTGTATACAGTACTTCCCCAGGAACAATAAATACAATCTGCAGTACAGTGTGTTTGGAGTGTGTTACCTGGTCCAGGTGGCCCAGGTGATTCTGTCAGCAATGACCTGCTCGGTAACTATCTTCCCACTTGGGACCTCATGCACCTGACGCTTATAGTTTCCTGTAGAGACCTGGAGAGGACAAGAGTGCATTTACAGTAAATCTATTAACATTTTTATACTACTGTAGATGACGAGGCATCACAGGGTGGTTTAATACACTTGGAGGAAAATGCTTTCTCGTAAAAATGCTTCCTCTGAGAGAGACAGTAATGCCGTTCCTCCTGCTCAGAGATCAGGAGCGAAACAACAGAGCGAACGCTTTTGTGTTGCACCACTCAGGGAGCCCGGGTTTGTTTGTTCAGGTGCTGCCAACAAATTGATGCATTCAGTACATTAAACCATGAAGAAATCCCATTAGTTGGAGTTTACGGAACAGTAAACATGTACAGTATGACCAAAAAGCAGGTGCATCACGGAAAGTTAAAGACCTTAAAGATGAAGGTGGACTTTGATTGTGTTAAATCTGAACGATGTCGATGTACACACATTTGTCTATAGTCACGGGATTTTTGACAGCAACAGCAGAAAAAATGTAAACAGCTCGTGTTACTACATGTCCCAAAACGTCAGCTGTAACCGTGACAGCTAGCACACTGTTACGCTACCGTTGAATGATTGTTTAATTCACCAGGAGTTTTTTTAGACGAAACATTGGGAGGAAAAACGTTTTTCCGTAAAACAATCAACATTACATTCGTTAGTTATACATGAACTGTGGAATAAACCAATCACACCCTGCACTGCTCAATACTCAGAAGAATAAGTTCAACTAACCAGAGTGATACCACAGAGCCAAACGTTTTTTTCCCCTCTGCGCTCTACTTTCAGCTGTAGTCTACCACAATAAAAAAAGAAAGCGCCACCCTGTGGCATTATTTGGTATTATCGTGTAGCCACATTATGAAGCTTCTGACCGTTACAGTTGCCCTACGATGGATTGGCACCCTGTCCAGTGTGAACCATTCCTAGTGCCCAAAGTCTTCTGGGATAGGCTCCAGACCCCCCCGCGACCCTGTACGGGATCAGCGGTATAGAAGACGAACGAATGTTCGAATGAATCACTGTTAGAGTGTATTGGACGGTTTTAAAAAATAATAATATTTAGAAGGAAGTTAAACAACTAATGGACGTCTATGCTTCCAAACAAATGTACTGTACAAGTTTGGTCAAATTTTGACGACTGGTTTAGAGGGAGTTGGCGAAATATCATATATGACCCACCCCATTTTTGTAATTTTTTTCTTTCTTTCTTTCTTTTTCAGAAAATGAAAGAGTGCACATCTGTGCTTCCCAATAAAGGTTCTGCAAAGGGTGCAAATTCCCTTGAACGGTTGCGAATAGACGTAAAGTGTGACGACGATGGCTGACAATGCTTCACAGGCCCACTGTAAAAAATCCAACTAGATAAATGTTGAATGAATTAATACTGAATTGATGGCCCAACGTCTTACAGTGGTATTAGTTGAGACAACTAGTGATGGGTCGTTCATGAACGATTCGTTCTTTTTGAACGAATCTTTACCGCGACTCAGAAGAACGAGTCGTCTCGGAGAGTGATTCTGAATTGAGCCATTCTTTCTCAATGACCCTTCTACTCCGAGTCGTTCGTTCTTTTGTCACGTGACTCCCATAGACGCTATGCAGTGCAGTACACCGGAAATGAATCTTCAAGTCCCGAGTCGTTTGTTCTTTTTTTCATGTGACTCCTATAGATGCTATGCAGTGGAGTGTTGCCAACTTAGCGACTTTGTCGCTAGATTTAGCGACTTTTCAGGCCCCCTTGACGACTTTCTTTTTGCTGTGGAGGATTGGCGTCAGAGGGGTGACGGCTGGACTTTTGGATCTACTGGAGGATCATGAACATGGTGTTGGAGGGGACTGTAGTCTTTGAAGGTCTGGGTGACAATGCAGCAACTTTAGGAGTGATGTCTGGTCAGGTCCGTGCTCTAAACATGGAATTCCAAAACGACTGGACGAACACCTACAGTATGAAGCCGTCCAATAACCGATTATTATTGGACTTGGAGAGACACGCTCCCCTCAGATTCACATGCTGAGAAACAAACTCTTCTGGCCATAGACTCTTTACTTGTGTCTGACACTTTGGGGGAAAAAAGTCTTCAAAAGTCAAATCTTTGCTAGTTTTTAGAAAAAGTTATTATGTTGTAATGTAAAAGAATTAGTAAAATAATGATAAGCATCTGGTGTTATTCAGGTATTTTATTGACCTTTAAGCAAAATAGAATGTTTTATTCAGATCACTGTTTTAACTTTGACTAGTTTTGGAAGAATAAAGTTTTTTTTAAGTAATGTTTGTGTGTTTTAATTGTCGGAGTATTGTTGGGCCAATACTGTTTTAATAGAAAAACAATCACTTTAACAACTTATCTTTTTAAATAGATGAAAAGTCAACCCTAGAGAAAGATAATTAATTGAGCCCACAAACAGAGCTGACTTAAATATTTGAATTCCAAGTTGAGTCAACTTAAGATTTTGAACTGGATACACAATGTGTCAACTAAACAGCAATGTGAAATATTTTGTTTAGGCAGCAAATTTCCATAAAAATTGAGTAAATTAAAAAAAAACTTGTTACTAAACTTTTTTTACGTTGAGGCGGCCTGATTTTTTTTTTTTTTTTTTTTTTTTACAGTGCAGGCGACAACAAATTGTATAAATAAAATGACATTCTGCAATTCAATCCTACTATCTTTTTTTAAACCCCCCCTCCAACTTTTTACTGCAGGATTACAAACTGCAGTGTCACCACAAGAGCTGTTGTTTTATTCATTTGTGTTAAACCACTAATTCAGATTAAAACCCTTCATCCTTCTTCCAACCCTAATCTCCCACTGGATTATACAGGATCATGAGCTAACCCTCAAGTTACTTGATGTTTTCTCACTATTCAAGTGGCGTAAAAAAAAAAAAAAAGTCAATTAGGAATTACTAAGTTACACCAGCACGGACCGCTATGAACTTGCTGTCGGCGGAGAAGTCGAGCTGGATGACGAAGCCGGGGATGTCTTTGCAGTAGCCGATGCGGTTGAGGCCGGGGCCGAGCGTCAGGTCATAGAAATCTACAGCGCTCTCGACAGAGCCGACGGCCAGGAGCCGGTTATCAGGACTGAATCTGTAAACAAGTCACAAATTGGACAAAAAAAAAAATTAAAGACAAATAACAATAATTATTTGATTATAACAGTATGAAGAACGTTATTCATTTTTCTCCACAGCAATACAGTTGGTAAGTCAGGTTGCCCAGTGGGCTCCGTGCATGATGGGGTGTGGTGCACTGGGTGTTCTGGTGCCTTCATACCATCGTCTGTCATTTTCTGCGACTTTAGCTACTGTACATTGGTTTTTCTGTGGTTTTTACATTACCGTGAAGTTCGACGAATAAAAGTCTGAAATTGCGTTTATTAAGTAGATTTCAATCATACACTCATAAGCGTGTATTAAAAAATGTACAGCGCCATCTGTTGGATTTGAGATGAACTAATGATTTTATATACAGTAATATACAGTAAGCGCGTTTTTTTTAATTTTAATTTCAAATTAGCATATCTTCTTTTTCTCGGCCGAGGATGATGGAACTAAGCGTATACTGTATGCTACCTCAAACTCTGCCAAATACACCTGTGAACCTCATTAAAACTCGCTTTTTACATGATGCGGGTACAAACAGACAGACAAACAGAAAACCATGTTGATGTGTTTTATTATTATTAATTTTACGTCTCCCCAAATATGTTTTTCGCAGATGTACAGATCTTTACAATGTAAAACCTTTACAGATTTATTACATGTAAAGAAGATAATCAATGTTAATGTTTTAATGTTATGGCTGATCTATATATATATATTTAGTGTGTGTGTTTGTGTCCTAACCGTATGTCCTGAATAGCCACGCTGCGGTCTCTTTTCTTGCCCCATACAGTGAGTGAGTTGACGAGCAGGACGATGAACTCTCCGTTCTCCATGCCGATGGACACCATCTCCCCGTTAGGACTGAACGCTGTGCACTTAGCCGGGTGACCCAAGCTCACTTTGTTCAAAAGTTTCTGGGGAAAAAAAACAAAGAAACATATAGTGACCCAAAAAAAGCCCTTTTTTAGTAAAAAAAGAAAAAGAAAAGCAGTCCTATACAGTAGAGTATGTTCCCCGAGCTGCATTACCTTGTCTGCTAAATCCCAGATGCGGATGCTTCCGTCGTCGCTGGCTGACATGAACAGATCTTTGCAGGGGTGTGTGGCCAGACCCCAGATGCGCCCCTGTGTGTGTCCGTTTATCAGTGTGTTGGATGCGGCGTTCTTCTCTCCCACCTCTATGATCTCTCCGTCTTTTGTTCCCACCAAGATTTTCCCCTGATAACAAACAAACACAATCTTATTCTTTAACTTCAGACTGATACAAAGCTCTCTTTAAATACATCTCGAAGTGAATAATTTCAACGTTGGATTAAAATAAGGGCCAAAAAAACAACAACAGCAAAATATGTTCGCCATAGTTGATCCGAAATAAACAGCACTTTTTGTCTAATAATAAAATGCCAATACTAACATAAATAATGTTATGTGCAGAGTTATGTCGGGAAAAACTAAACAGTGAGAACCGACACCTGTTAAAACTTGAACCATAAGTTTAACTTCAAATGACGAAATACATCCTTCTGCAAATGCAATACCTGCTCGTCATTTGCATTCATTTTCACACACATCTTTGTTCCTGAATAAACTCGAAACTTCAGGCTCTAAATTAATTCAAGCTTAAGGGCACCTTTAGGTAAAAATCCCCCAACCGCTTTTGTCTTAAAGAAAACACAGACAACACGTCCTAATTTAAAAATGCCATACTGTTTGAAAAGACACTTTTCTCCCAAGACGTTTTTTGGTACATGTGTAAATATTTAGTGCAACAGTGACTTCTGTTTTATTTCAAGGGTTAGAGTTAGTCTGTCTTAAATCAAAATTGAGGAAAATAATATAGTACCAGACAGACCAGTTTTCAGATGGAAACAAAAAACCTAACGTACGCTCCTGGGATTTGCTTAAAAATAGAAAGGAGCGAGAGTGACAAAGTTATCAGAAGAACCAACAACTATTTTACTTATAGTTCTGTGCAAAAGTCTTGGGCACATACAAAAATATGGCATAAACAAAAGATGCTTTTGAATAGTGATAGGAAGTTTGAAACATTTTAGTGACTCGGTTCTTTGAAATGTTCTACATTTTATTTTTTGTGTATCTACATACATTTTGGCTATAGTTCCAGTAATGAAAATATTACAGTGCAGCTAAGGACATATTATAATAAACAGAATGTGTAGTTCACCTCTCATATCTTCCACTCTGAGTCGTTCGTTCTTTTGAATCTATTGTACTGCATAGTGTCTATGGGAGTCACGTGACAAAAGAACGAATAATTCGGAGTAGAAGAGTCATTGAGAAAGAATGGCCCAATTCTGTTTCCTGTACATAACCTACGGAGGTTTTGCGATGATCTGCGCATGCGCGCCCAGTAGAAAATGAACAAATCACTCTCCGAGACGACTCGTTCTTCTGAGTCTCATTAAAGATCCGTTCAAAAAGAATGAATCGTTCATGAACGACCCATCACTACTTTTGAAAACATTTCTGCTTCTAAGAAACTTCTTTAAAGAGCAATTAAGAGTAATAAAATAAACAGTCAATATTTGGAGTGAAAACTTATTGCTTAAAATCAGGAGTTTTAGACACAGATCTGTGCAGGTTTATAAAACTGTTAGGTTTTACTGAGCTTGCTGGAGAATATGAGTTCTTCTGGTAACTTAGTCACACTCGCTCCTTTCTATTTTTATGCAAATCCCAGGAGCGTACATTAGGTTTTTTGTTTCCATCTGAGAACTGGTCTGTTTTGTTTCTGATCTTTTTTTCTTTACAGCCATGCATATATTCTCCTGTAATGTTATTTTTTAAAATAAATTTTTAAGTTATATATAGAAATACTGAATGATTTAGTACATAATTATGCAGACATGATAAACATATATAACAAAATTGGTACAGCATATAATCTGGTGCCTAAGACGTTTCCTTACAGTACTGTATATATATTATGGATGTATACTGTATATATTAATGGGCTGTTACGCTATCGCGAGCAACATTAAAATAAAGCGGAGAAGCTTTAATAATTTGGAAGAGAACAACAGTCTTTTCCCTTAATGTGTGTGTGTTTAATTCAAACGAAAGGAAAAAGTTTTACTGTGTAAGATGAGAAGGGGGAGACAGGAGGGGCTGAAAGCAAGAGTCTCCACTTACTCTAGCCTCAC
>JAQQZT010000007.1:24130835-24144842 GCA_030068275.1 Clarias platycephalus
AGATCTGTAAAGTTATTTGGATTTTTACAACATTATTGTTGAAATGCACAGTCCTGAAAAAGGGGCGTTTCTTTTTTTGCTGAGTATATATGAAGTGTCCAGAGGAGGATAAATACCCATACAGACTTTTCCACTACAGGTCTGACAGAACATAATGTACATCATCCTGGTCAATATGCAGACGATGTCAGAGGGAATTTCAAATCAAACCGGGAATTATGATAAAATGTCTTGTGCATGGAGTTGCACAGTTCTTGTGCATAGTTCCGGTGAACATTCGGTGAGTGTAACACCTGATTCTTTCAATTTTATTTATTTATTTATTGAGTATAACCTGTCGTCAACTTGTGGACGAGACGCATCTGTCTGTGAGAACTATACACACAATCATAAACCAACACCACTTGCATATTACAGGAACTTGTTAGGAGTTATTGCTACGTTCAAGCTCCAAGCCATTTCCAAATGTTTGGGCCATTAAAGGAGTTCCTGGGAGGCCGGTGTTTCAGACTTGAAGCACATAGTTGTCCGATCATGGCTCTGATGTACTGAGCAAACTTTCTATTCTATCTAAGTACTAGTGAAACGCTGGGATAAGTGCATTAATGTAGCAGGGGGGTAATATTGAGAAGTAAAGGGAGGTCCATTAAGGTTAAGGTCCATTACTACATGAAGGCAGATCTTTTCATGCCAACCCATAAGAGTCAGTTATTAAAATGCGACTTAAGTGGAAAAAGTGTGACTTTTTGGTAAAAAGTGTGGATCAACTACGAATTTTGTTTGGCTGAGGTACTCATCGAGATTGAGTTGTTCATAAGTGATAACCAGATCAAGACTATACCATAAACTGCCCATAAATAACTTAATAGGATAATATTCAGGTCATTTTACCATGAAAATTTGTATCATCAGAAATGCATGCAACCCCATGTAGCGTAACTGCAGATACAGTATAAACAGGACCTTTAGATGACGGCGATAGTGCGGCCCTCTTGATGGCGTAGGTCTTCAAACACCTCTCAAACATATCATCCCAAAGCTCCACAATCCCATCCTTCCCTCCTGTTACGAAGCCCTTCAAAGAGAGTCAGTCAGAATCATTAACATTTTTATGCCCTAGAACATTTACTTTTTTCTGGACGCTAATGATGTGTGAAAACCTGAATCCGTACCTTGTCCAATGAGCACATGGCGAACACAGGGCCATCATGGGCTTTCAGAGTTTTCATCAGTGTAGTGTCTTTCCAGATGTAAACGTCGCCCGTGGTGGCTCCTGAAAAGACCAGGTCCTCTGAGCGCCCGTAGCACGCTGACATCATGGTCTCCTGCTTGCCCAGGTTGGCAAAAATTCCTCTCCTAAATGTCAGTCCACCACCTGGGTTAAGGAAGTTGTCATTTATAAGCCTGCATTATTTATAAGAGTCCAATCCATATTAATGCTCTTGCAAAGTGCAACAAAATGTTACATTCATTATTCTCAATGATGATATATTAATTTCATAGCAATTTCATATATGAAGTGACTTCACAAGAGAAATAAAGATACCACTAACAATAACACTGTTTTTCTCAACCACTAGCAGCCACTTTTTAAAATCAGAGCAGGTCGTCCAAGGCTGTGAAATGTTTTAAGAAACGCATAAATTGTTGTCAAGTATGATTTCTGAGGCTGGTATCTCTAAATGAACTTCTCCTCTGAGTTTTGGTCTTGCTTTCCTGGGAAGGTCTTCATGAGAGACACACGTTTTGCAAACGCAATTGACACAATACTGTTCTTGCAAGAACTGTTCCACGACAGCTGACCTGTGTCTTGAAATAAACAACTGACTGTTGTTGTTGTTGTTGTTACTTAGTTACATAATTCCATATGTGCTACAGTGAAACCTCGGATCGCGAGTAACGCGGTTTGCGAGTGTTCCGCAGGACGAGCAAAGATTTTTAATTAATTTTGACTTGGAAAACGAGCATTGTCTTGGTTTACGAGTACCGAGTATCATGTATCACACATGCGCTTCTTGTTTTGACGCCGAGCATCACGTGATCACAACTGAGCCAGCGGTTTTTCTCTCACTTGCGCCACGGAATTGTGGGTAATCATCTGCCCTGCTGGGTCTTAGTGCGCGTCTCTTACTGGTATAATCAACATCCGTGCACGCGTGCACTGTTTACTATAACACTGTGACCACGTGTGTGCATGTAAAACATATTGTATTTTGTGTCTGTTTATTATAACACAGGTGTGTGCGCGCGTGTAACACAAAAGAAAGTCTCATTAGAGAGGTAAAAGATCCGTTTTCTCCCTCTCTGTCGTTGACATGTGTGTGCACGCACGTAATTTGACACCGTGCCCCTTCACACACACACACTCTTGCCTTTACACCGCTCGGCCTCCACCTTGATTTTGGCTTGTAATCAGTACTGTACCTGTGTGCTGCCAGAACTTTATATGCTTCACGCCCACTGTGACCAGCTTGTCCATACGGAATGGATTCCCCTTCACCACAAAGATCTTGTCTTTGTGTCCCCTACACAAGAAAACCAACAGTGTTTTATTTTTAATCATTTTACACTCAGCTTATTTTGTATTTTCGTAGTGCTCAGGGGTTCCTACTTTGCCTTGGCCAGTTTCTCGCCCTTCTTCCAGTCCCATATCACTATGCAATGACCTTCATCGATGCCCACAGACACCAGGCTCTTTCCATCCGCTAAAATGAATACATACGTCTCACCATAACCAAAATAAATCTGCATAACGTCTAATCACAGTAAATGTTACTAATGAAAGAGTTGCCTCACCCGTGAACTCCAGAGCACACACTCCTTTCTGGTGCTGCCCTCTCAGCAAAGACAAACATTTCAGTGTCTGAACGTCCCAAACGTGGATGGCTGGGTCTCTGCCCACCTGGGCGTGAACACACGACATAGTCAGAGTGAGTTGAGGAGAGCAGTCAGAGATGAGTGAGCTGTTGTAGTTAACTGAGACGCACCTGCCCTGTGGCTACGTAATCCTTCAGCGGATGTGCGGTGAGGCTGAGGATGTCATCGTCATGACCGAGGTAAAAGCGCTGACTGTGCTGCTGTCTGTTATAGACCACGGCTACGGCGGCTATGTGATACACCACCTCCCCGGCCTGCGTGTAGAACAGATTGTTCCTGCAGTCGCAACCTCTATACCTGTACGAGAGAGAGAGAGAGAGAGAGAGAGAGAATAAAGTTTTTGAGACAGTCATAAGAAAGTGATAAAACACTTTCAGGTATACTCTTCAGATTTATTCATTTAGCAGGCACTTTCATCAAACTTTCCATGTCATGGATGCGCCAATGTAATCAACAGACTGTTACACATTCCACCTTTGCTTCATGGTTTCCCATCAAATGTTTTTGTAAGTGTGTTTTAGTTTTAAAACAAATGTTTTCCAATACACTCATACTGTTGGTATGGCTACAGACGGCGAAGAAAATCTCTTGAATTTCTCATATTTTCTAACATGCAGGAGAAGAATTCAGTAAACAAGTGTGGATCTAAGTTTTTTTTTTTTTTTTGGGATGTGTTTTCGCCCTTCCAAAAAAAAAACAAATGTTTACCCATGGACGAACTGCAGACGCAGCCCTTCATCTGGAGCTTTCTGCCTCTTCAGAGAGCCCAACAGTTTCTTCTTAAGCTGAGGCAGATCCTCCTTGTACACCTGAGACGGCAGGAATAATCATTAAGTTTATTTTCACACCCACAGACAGAGACAGAAGCAAACACAGTAAAAGGGTAAAGGGTAAGTGTGAGTAAGGGGATGATCAGCAAGTCAGCTGTGAAAATAATGAGCCCTAAAGGCTTTAGCCACTGAGGCATGAAACAGCCACTGGCACCGTTGGGGCTCTGCACATTAGGCTGAGTATCATGTTGTGTTTGAATGTATGGTGAAGCAGGAGGTAGTAGAGTGGAGCTCGGAGTCTTACCTGGCGTTCATAGTTCATCTGAGCTTCCTGTTCGATGTCCGAGTCCAGCTCAGGAACATCAGAGAGGTCTGAGTCTGACTCGTCGCTGTTGGAGTCTGCGTAGCCCTCTGTGGAGAGACGGGATGCATTCAAGAACTTATTAGCTCAAGCTATTGACCTTGACTGAGTGTTCCTATTAAAGTGGTCTACAGTATTTCCCGCTAGTTATCATGAGTATTCTCTCTATCAAATCCTATAAGATATGTGTGAAGCGTCATGATGACACCTTGTAGAAGCGGCTCCAGCACGCCGTTCATCACACCCTCGGGCAGAAACCTCCACTGGAACACGGAGTGATCGGCTCCACCCGTGCTCACCACCCATTGCAGGTCATGTGACCAGCGCACGTTGGTGACATGGGCGGAATGACCGATGTACTTCTTAAATTTGGCAGCTGGTATTTGACAAAAAGCATGTTAATGGAGTTTGAAACAACAGTAATCGTTGAAGTAGAATTAGTAGAATTAAAATCCATTTTTATTACTAAATAGACACCTTTTTTAAGACATGGGAATCGGAGGAGCTTGACAAGGCCGAAGTCATCGCCGGTCACTAGTACAGCGTTGCTGTAATTGGCATCCACAGAGTTGATATCATTAACGTTGGAGTACTTTGGCCAAATCCCGTTGACCTCTGGCCCTAAGACACTGGTCCAGGTCATCCAGTGTATTCCTTTAGCCTCTTCTTTAGGAAGGAATTTCCCAGCTACGCATGCAAAAGAGCACCAAGAATGAAGATTTAACTCAACAGACAGTACAGTTTTCAATGATGTCTTCATGTAACCCTGCTTGGTTTCTTCATTCTTTGCTTATTTTTTTTTTATTTATTACCGGACGTGTGATAAGATTTCTCAAAAATAAAGGCCTAAAACCCATTGACATTTAAAGAAGACTTCAAGCACAGCACGGTGACGAAACTCTTGGCTGAATGAAAGCATTTTAATGGTGCAAATATTTTTTGAGCAGTCCTACAGTACAGTATCTATGAACATTCAGCGAGTAGAACGATGATTCATGATTGACTCATTACCTGATTAATCGTCATGCAAAATTTCAACAATTTAACAAGCTGTATTAACCAGTAAGGTTTTGTTTTGCATAATATTTCTCCGTAGCAGAAACTGGTGCAATTTAGGTGGTGGGGTTTAAACTATTTGGGCTTCATTAAAAAAGTGCATCTTGTTATCAATAATAACTAACAACGAAACAATGAAATGTGTGAAATTTGCCACCCTAGTTTAAAATGTAATATTTTTTGTAGACTTTATATAAAAGCATATTTTGCAGATTTTCCTTTTTTTCTTTCTAAAAACGCAACACTATTGCACACTGTTATAATACATGTCGTAAAAGGTACAGATGCCTTCACAGGTACATATTGTGTAATTATATCTGTTACCATATCACTCACCCTTGTTCCTTCTATTCTGTCACTATATTACATTAATTAATGTATACTTATGTGCCCGTACTCTATCCATCATTCAGGTACCTGGCATCCTGTAAAACAATCTCTCCCCGGCGCCATCGTTGGTCTGCAGGAATCGGCTGTCTACAGACCAGTCCAGATGTGTGATGAAGCAAGAGGATTTGTTGCACTCGCCCACTTTTTTATAACGCTGCGCAACGGCGTAGACGTCGACCAGGCCGTCGTTAGACCCCACAGCCAGGTAGGAGCCATCCGGAGAGAACTTCAGCTCATGAATCACCTCCTTCCTGTCCTTGATGTGGACCACTTCTGTCATGTCCCTGAGAAGAACAAGAAGTACATGTCTGATTATATATATTTATTCATACAGTGTGTATGAATAAATATGCATAATTATTATTTATTATAAATACGTATACATAAATACTTGTAAATTATAAATTATAAATACATACTTATAAGTTATAAATACTTATAAATAAATACTTATAAATAATAATTTATAAATACTTATAAATAAATACTTATATTTACAGTATTATAAATACTTATAAATGCATAACATTTATATATTAAATTACGCAAAAGCTCAGTTAGATCATATTAACGTTGGTTATATTTTTTCTATTTATATTTCTTGAGATTTTATTAAATTCAAATGCAGAGGGATTGTTTGGGATTCTCTGTGTACCCCTTGTAACCCCTACAGTAAACAGTACATCTACTGTAAAATTCTAACTTGATATTGTGTTGCTTAGGAACAAAAAGTCTGAGTGAGTAGGACAGAAGTAATATTAGGCTACGTTCACATTACAGATTGGTGATGACATGATGACATCATTACGCTAAGGCAAAAAGTTACAGAATTCCGATCTGACCATTCTCATTCAAGTCTCATGGCCACATACTGCAATATCGGATACATATCTGATCTAAGACCACATACGAAAGTGACTCAGATCACATCTGAATTGTGCATTAGGGTGGCCCTAAAAATCAGTGTCAAAATAAATCTGATTTGAGTCACTTCAGGCTGGTAATGTGAACATACAGTAGGCTTTGTTTCTATAGTTTGGTTAAAGTTAAAAATGAACAAATGAATATGCTTTGATCTAAACCATTCCACTGGAGCTCTGACTGTATGTTTAGCATCGTTGCCCTGCTGGAAGGTGAACCTCCACCCCAGTCTCAAGTCTTTTGAAGACTTTAATCTTTTCTTCAAAGATTTCTTTTTATTACTTTTTTTCAACAATGCCACTCTCCTATAATTCAATTAAATTGTATTTATATAGCGCTTTTAACAATGGTCATAACAATGGTGTTGAATCGAATCCCTCACTTCATACAGTACGTAATACCTGACTCTCAGCACAGTAAACGAGCCGTCCTTCATGCCCAGAGCAAGCTGAGAGCCATCGTTGTTGAAGCACACACTGCGAACAGCTTCCTCCATGTTACAGCAAGCGATGAGGGTGTGATCAGCCAGGCTCCAAAGCCTATCTCAGGATCAAGCTCAGGTCAGAAAGGGCTACACTCACCAGGACTTCTGTAACACGTCACCTATCGGTTTCAATGCAACATATCGATCAAAAGAAATGACAACACAGACCGGACGGATCGATCGTCGCTTCCTGTCACCGCTATCGCCTGCTTGGGATGAAGATCCAGAGCCCAGAGCTCGCCCTCAGAGTGACCCTGCATGACCAGAAGAGGTTTATCCCTGTCTCGCACCATCACCTCGAAAATCTCACTGTCCTGCGTCCCGGCTAGGATCCGATCAGCCTTCCAGCATACGCTCCGTATAGACAGACCTGTAGGATCATGAGGCAAAAGACTAGTGTGCACTAAAGAAACACCAGAGGGGAGCGAAGCGTGATGCAAAGTACTGTATCAGTTTGTAATGTGTGTAAGCACAAAAATCAAAGCATGCAAAAGCTAATCCAAGTATGCATGAAATGCATGCTCTATCTGTAACTAATTTATGAGGTACACATATCTGTATCTGTAGACAAACAACGACTCAATAATCACAGGATATACTCAGCATTGGCTTTGACCCTAGCTAACAATAGCGTGCTAGCTACATGCTAGACTTCTGTGCATTTAAATTTTAGCTTCCGTATAAATTCCGTATAAAGTAAAGAGCAGATATGTGTGGTGGAGCTGTGAAGCCTTTTACAGTAACTTTTAATGTATTAATGAGATTAAATATGAAGAGGAAGTGTCTAGGGTGCTGTCTCGGCCATATGGCTTTCAGTTGCATAATTTCCAAAAGCAGTAAATTTAGCACTCAGTTGTTACTCTGAGCAGCACACTCATTATGCAGTATGTCAATATATCCTGTCTCCTGATTAAAAAATAAATAAATCAATGTGCATTTTTAGATTCAGGGTGAACAAGAAATGATGGGAAAAGTGACGTGTGAGCAACCATCTGTCCAATTTACACTTACTGTAAAGTGCCACACACACCCACACAACACGCAGAAAAAATCTAAATAAAAACAGCATTTTCGATGTTAGTCCATTTTTTGTTGTTGAAATAAAGTTGCCTAGGCGTAAATTGCTTAATATAAATACATCATATCTCATAACCATTTCTGTTATGAAATTCACTTTTTCATAACTTTCATTTCCTGGTGAAGATCCATTGCTGATTTTGTCAGAAAATTAATAAGTAAAATGGCAGATTACAAAATTTAGCAACAAAAGAGAAATGACTATAAATAACAAATACATAAATAAATAAAAAGGACTACTCACTCACTACATTGTAGCTTATCTCCATAAGCAGTTTCATCTTTACTGCCGATATAATACTATTTATTTTTGTTAAACATGTGATTGTGTTTTCTGCTTTAGAAATTGAAGCCAGTGCAAATTTGACACTTTATTTGTGTCCTGCATTTGTTTTGAATATTTTCCAGAGATATAAGCCACACAAGCCACACAAGATACAATGGCATGGTGGCACAGTGGTTAGCTCTGTCTAACCCTAACCCTAACCTTAGCTCAGTGGTATGTTCTCCCTGTGCTTGGTGGGTTTCCTCCGGGTACTCCGGTTACCTCCCACAGTCCAAAGACATGCAGATTAAGCTAATTGGCGTTCCCAGTTACCCATAGTGTGTGTGTGTGTGTGTGTGTGCGCCCAGTGATGGATTAGCACAATGTCCAACATGTACCCAGCCTCATGCCCTAAATGTCCTGGGTTAGGGTCCAGACTCTCAGTGACCCTGTACACAGGATACAGTGATAAAGAAGATGAATGACATACAAGACAAACTGCCGTGTTTGTGTCCGTTTCACATGCAAAGTCAAAACGTTGTTCACCCTTGGCTTATTTTCTTTAATTACTTTTTCATTAAATACTTATCCCACATTCTTCTACCTTTTTGCATCCTTTATAGTATAGTATTAAAGTATTTGCATTCTTGATCTGTAAATACAGCGAGATATGCAGACACACAGACCCACACACACTAGACATGTTTTGATACAGTATATTGTTATATTTTCATTAGACATTGTAAAAACAGCATAGGGTTTTCTGTCCTCTCCAGTCTGTAGTGTGAGATTCCAATAAATTCTATATTTTCAATATATCACATTTAAATAGTAAGGGGGAGGGAGTCAAAATCGCTTCAGCAGAGGGTGGTGTTTACGCTTGCTTTCGGAGATATTGGTAGCTCATGAAGCACAAGGTCACGTCCCAGTCAATGCCCTCACCAGGGATGCACGGCACCATTAGTGCCAGTTTCAAGCCCGGGTTAAAAAAAGGTTGCTTCTGGAAGGGCATCCAGCATAGAACCTGTGCCAAAATCAAATGTGCAGATCGGATGAGCTGCTGTAAAAGAACACCCCCACTTGTCAGAGGCAGTAGGCGACATGACTTTCATGACAGAACAAGTGTCAGATAGCGAAGCGAAATGTAGAAGTGTACATGATCATTATTCAGAGCACGGACCTGGAGACAACCTATCACAAAAAAGAGCAAAAAAAAAAAAGACTGTCAGGGAAAAAAAGCCCCAAAGCAACCTGAACAAGCACCAGGACGAATATTTATAGCATGTCCAAAAATGCTCAGATTTAATACTCATCATCTCCAATGAGTGAATCATCCTGGTCTTCTTGTAATATAATGCTGATGGTACCTGGGGCCCAGAAGGATGACAGTGAGTCATGTCCGGGATATAAAATCATCATTTGAGATATCGATTTCGATCTCATTTCAAGAGCTTATTCTGTAAATGATCAAACCATCTGGGAGATGCGTTTTTGGTGAAAGACATGGATAACATACTTTTGCATGAGTACAAAATAGACTTACGCCACTATCTTGTGAATTGAGCGAGGCTTTAGAAGTACTTTTGTTTAATTGTGTTCAGTACAGCAGGTCTGTTTCTAATCATCACAAGGAGGTTAATCGTAACAAGAGTTATTAATATTCAGCAAAATATTCCATCTGCACTACACAAACCATACAAAAGACCTGAAACATGCATGAAAAAAAAAAACAGGCATTGGAAAATGGGGACACATTTAGACACATGATGCACTTATAATTTGTCTTGCAACCTGGCAACCTGAAAAGTTTCCCTGGCTTTGCTCTTTTTCTAAGCATAAAGCAGAATGATTCATGCCCCACTGGACCTCCAACACTTCTCGCAGTTCACATTTTTGACCACTATGTGCAATGTTCTAAATACAGGTAGTCCTCGACTTACGAACATTTGAGTTACGAATTTTCTGCAGATACGAATGGCTCTACTTCCGGTTCAATCATGAAAGTACAGTAGCTCATGTGTATTGTACAAAAAATAGACACTGCAGTGTACCAGATACCAATGTTTCCAATTATATATAATATTTTCAGTGTGTAAGTGAATGTATAAAATGTCTAAAGTCCCTGGGGTGCGGGAGAAATAAGTCGGCTTCACCAGTTTCAATTAATCAGTAAATGTCTGTCCTGTAAAGCTGTCCTGAGGGTGAATAAATCTAATTTTGAAAAATCCTCAACAGGAGTTCACAGTCCAATACGGTGGAAAACAGCTCTGAGACAAAATGGCGTCATTGAGACAACACTGTTACATTTGACATGTGTGAGATTTATTTTCTTTACGGTTTTTGACCACATGATGGCACGTTAATGTGTTGAAAGGTGACAGCAATTTAGTCAGGTGAATTGGTATGCTTTATTTCAATTCAATTTTATTTGTATAGCGTTTTTAACAATTGTCATTGTCGCAAAGCAGCTTTATACAATCAAAAGAAGTATTTAAGTTTGTATGGAATGTGAATGTGTATGAATCAGAATGGTCAGTTTGTCCCTGATGAGCAAGCCGAGGGCGACGGTGGCAAGGAAAAACTCCCTGAGATGGCAATAGAAGAGAAACCTTAAGAGGAACCAGACTCAACAGGGAACCCATCCTCATCTGGGTAACACAGAGAGCAGGAATTGATCGGCAGTCATACTGTGTGTTAGGTGGCAGGCAGATCAGTATAACAGTTGATGTTAATTGATGTTAATATGGAGTCCAGGTAGTTATTGGAGACTCAGGTAGACTTGTAGAAAACTATCAAGCAACTGCAGCCAAGTCAAGTCCTCAGAGAAACAGCTGTCAACATCAGTCGAGGCCAGAACCGTCTTCATGGTAGAGTGATATATTTTTTGGGGTATGCTTTACATTGTATATTTGTGTCAAAGGCATATAAGACTCACTTTGTCAGACTTACGAACAAATCCGTGCTTCCGGAACGGTACTCTTAAATAAGTCAGGAACAACCTGTATCAAAGCTAAATGGTGCACATGGATGATCAAGAACATCCATGATTTTGCAACAACTTAATGGGCGCCCAATGGGTTTTTGTTTTCTTACATAACTGGTATACATTGGAAGGAAATAGCACCATGACGGAACACATAACAGTACAGCATTAAAGTGTACAAGATGACATAAAACGCAAAAACACACAACAATGTGAGATGAGCACCTCTACAGACAATTGCAAGACTAATACAAAACGTGACTTGAAGCTAATGCCAGATTTACCCTTATATCCCTGCTCCGCCTCCCTGAGGTCAATCTTGGTGATGGGTTTAAAGTCAACGTCCCAGAGTCTCACGCAGCCATCACGTCCCCCGGTGGCAAAACCTTCCTCACACGAGTGCATGCTGAAGATCCCAGCCTACGGAAAAACAATATTAAAAAAACAACAAGTCTCAATCATTTATATTCTGTGCAGATATGGCAGGGGCAAAAATCCATCTTGCAAGAGCAAATCAATAAATAAGACACACGTTGTATTTGTTCCAAGCAATTACTCATAACAGTGGACATCTGGGTGTACAGTACATCGACAGAGACTCGATAATCACAGGCTGAGATGCGACTATAACCATAAACCTACTCACGATTTACATACAAGATTCTGCTTAACATTGAGGCCTTGGTTTAATGCTGGCATCCGCGCTAATGTTGAGTCTCTCAGCTGCTTTGGTTTTAGCGGTTCGATTTGAGCTTTGAAGGATTAACGAGATTAAAAGCACTGGGGAAGAGAAGAGGAAGCGTTCAGGGATTTCTGTGCTGCTGCATCAGTAATACACTGAAAAGCTTTAGAATTTATTGGAGATGTCTGGCACACACTGCTTGCTTTAAGCACTCTACTGTATATGAAGCGGTACGGTCGGATTCATGCAGTAAAACACCACCGCAGTATAGTTTAGTTATAACCAGAGTTGTATATCTGTTAAAGATATGCTTTTTATTTAACCAAATTCACACCGTACACAACATGCGAGCAGCCATCTGTCCAATTCTACTGTACATGCATGCACAAATAATAAGAATGAATTCAAAGTGAATTTTAAAATACTGAAGGAACGTGTGTTGCTTTTTTATCATCCTGTTATCTGATATTTTATTAAAGACAATGCTTTTGAATCCCCCCTATTTCATAAAGTAAGGAATTAATAACAACATCGCCTGAAGTGTTTTAATTTCTCTCACACCACAACAGTTTGTCCACAATTATATTTTTCATTTTTATTAAAGAGAATATTTAATCTTTTATCATTTACAGCCATAAATGATCGTTTAATGTTGAATGTTGTGGAATGGATGTAATACAAGTTACTTCCTGTTCCACTTATGTTATAGCAGTAGCAAATAATCAGTGTCTTTCTCTCTCGCTCTCCTTCTCTCTTTCTCAATTAATAAGAACCATGGACAACTTTAAAAAACCAGAAAACAAATTGAAATTGGTTGAAAATGTATCATATCCATAATCTTGACACTGGAGACTCCTTCCATAAATGTTTATTAACTGTTAAAATACAGTAAAAGCAAAAGTTTAACCATTCTGACCAATCAGTTTTAAGTTGTGTAAACATGTAAAAGTGAAGGAAAAAAAAACAAATATGGATTTGTTTAGAAAAATAAAAACTTGAAACCCACGCACCCCATGAGCTGCCTGCACGGTCCGCACCAGGTTTAACCCTTTCCACACATAGATGTCTCCGTTCAACGCTCCTGAGTACGTCACCTCCTCCTTCGCTGTTGCCAAACACAGGATAGTCTGCAGGTCTCCCGTCTTCCCAAAGATCCCCCTTTTGGGTGTCAGCGCATTGCCACATAATGTCCAGAACTAGGAAAGAAAGAGAGAAGGGAAAAAAAAAACAAGGAAGCACAAGAACAAACATTGAACAGAAATTTCATTAAAATTCAACCAGCGTGAAAGTCAGACTTCACACAGCTTGAAGTTATCAGCTCTGAAAAATGTCCTGTCGAAACCGGCGATCTGGCGCTTTTATAAATCCTTATCTAAAGTGGACAGGAGTGACAATACTATTAGTTCAATCCGACTTTATCTGACAGCTTTTCTCAGCAGTAATTCTTTCTTTTGGAGAGACAGAGCAAACAGCATTCCTGAGTCGAAGATAGGAATTATACCGATGATGGTATATGGCAAAGCATGCGGAATATCTTGCAATATTTCTATGTGGTTTTTTAAAGCCTTTTTAGTGTGTGTGTCAGGGGAAAAAAACAGCACAGAGCGGTTCACTCACTTTAATGTGCTTCACTCCGCAGCTCACCAGTCTGTGTGGCAGGAAAGGATCCCATGAAATATCAAAAATCTAAAAATAATAATAATAATAACAACAACAACAACACAAAGACAGGAAATGGCTGTTAAGACAGGCTGTCACATCTGACATCCCAGATAATATCAGAGCTTTTACTTAAAAGACTGTGTAGCATGTAATCATATCAAGTCTAGCAACATTTTTATAGTGATTTAACAATGATGATTGTCAGAAAAGCAATTAGAAATATTTAAAGAAAACAGTCTAAATTATAATCCAAAGCTTGTCCCTGATGATCAAGCCGAGGGTGACGTTTGCAAGAAAAAAGTAACAATAGGAAGAAACCTTTAGATGAGCCAGACTCAACAGGGAACTTAGTCTAATTTAGGTGATATTAGAAAGTATGACCTTAAATTCGTTCCTGGTACTGTATATCTATACTCAGCAAAAAAAGAAACGCCCCTTTTTCAGGACTGTGTATTTCAACAATAATGTTGTAAAAATCC
>JAQQZT010000007.1:24154747-24164949 GCA_030068275.1 Clarias platycephalus
AAAGGCTACCATCAGTAACACACTGCGCCGCCAGGGACTCAAATCCTGCAGTGCCAGACGTGTCCCCCTGCTTAACCGAGTACATGTCCAGGCCCGTCTGAAGTTTGCTAGAGAGCATTTGGATGATCCCGAAGAGGATTGGAGAATGTCATATGGTCAGATGAAACCAAAATAGAACTTTTTGGGAAAAACTCAACTAGTCGTGTTTGGAGGAGAAAGAATGCTTAGTTGCTTAGTGAAGCATGGGGGTGGAAACATCATGCTTTAGAGCTGTTTTTCTGCAAAGGGACCAGGACGACTGATCCATGTAAAGGAACCAGAAAACATCAGACGTCTGTTATTGCCAACAAAGGGTATATAACAAAGTATTGAGATGAAATTTTGTTATTGACCAAATACTTTTCCACCATAATTTGCATTAGTTGAGGTATACCTATGAAAACTACAGGCCTCTCTCATCCTTTTAAGTGGGAGAACTTGCACGATTGTTGGCTGACTAAATACTTTTTTGCCCCGCTGTATTTCGTGGCCTCTTTGGACTAATTCTTCTGATCTCCTTTATATCATATCAAACAAATAGCTGTGTGTGCCTATGTAATGCCCTGAACCTGTTTGGCGATAAATACTGTGGAATGAAGGAATATAAATTATTCATCAGCTTACTTCAACGATGTGCGCATCTCCACCAGGAGGCCTGTGATGTTTTCCTGCTAATGAGCACTCAGCTGTGTTCATATGAGTCGATGCTGGATAATGGCTGGATAATGGCTTTAAACTATTGATGTACAAAAGAAGCAACACAAGCAACACTGCTCATGTGTCAGGAGGTCGGAGGTCACCTGTGAAGGTAAGGTTCGTCGTGTCTGGGGTTAAGAAGGGAAAGTAAAACCCACTCCTGCCTCCTGACAGCACTCAGATTCAGGGGCATGGATGATCTTACAGGTTCCAGATTCGGGTTTCCTAAATCACAGACCCTCCAGTTTGTCTTGTGCTTGCAATTTAAGACGTCTGTGTCTACACACAGTCAAGGTCTGACCTCCACCCCTTCTAGCAAGAAGCCAGAGCCACACCACACCATCATTCCTATAGTGTATACACTCTTACAAAAAAGTCTTCCTGAACAGGTACTGTACGTATCATTTTGTTTGTCTATGAGGGGTGTTCAAGCCAAACCGGGACTTTTAACAACAGAACACAGTTATGAGATTAAAACCTTTCTTAATTTCTTTATATAATCCCATGCTACTGTTCAGTGATGCACTTATCCCAGCGTTTCACTAGTGAAAATTTTCTTAGTACGCTTGAGTCACAATCGAACTGCCTGCTTCTCGTCTGAAACGCTGGCCTCCCGGGAACTCCTTTAATGGCCCAAACATGTGAAAATGGCTTAGAGTGAAGTCAGGGCTGTACTCCCAGCCGAGTTCCCTTAATGTGTAAGTCGTGTTGGTGAATGATATACAGTTCCCACAGACAGATGCGTCTCGTTCTGATGGATCAGACAACAGCTTTTTTAAAGGAGTGCCACAAATTCCCCATAGATAAACTTCTATCCTGCGTGTACATTTTCTAAGAGAATAAAATAAATCATGGTGCGATAGGTTTCTGCATAGATCTTAATGGTTTAAGGTTTTGCATCTAGAGGGGAAAAAAGCGTTTCTCAAGGTGATTCTTACCTCATCATTTTACAGAGAGAAAATTATGATTTTTTAAAAAATATATATATATTGTGAGAAAATGTATTCCAAATTATCCAACATAACGCACCCAGTGTGCTTGTAAAAAAATTGTTGTTTGTTTTGTTCAGTTCTAAATTATGATTGCTCAAAGATCCACAACACACACACAGATACACACACTAAGGTTTACACCAATTCTATCTAGAGAATATCCTACAGTATTATTTATGTTGCTTAGCAACCAAAGCTTATTATTAACAGACAACAGTTGTGTTTTGGGAATGTTATTAATAATGAACGAGATTAATTATGAAACACTGCATGTTTTTGTGGTCTTTTCAAAAAAAGAAAAAAAAAACCCAGGCCACTCAAGGCCGTGCATTATAGCATTTTACTGCGCTTTGCATCGAGACTAATGGCAACACCCTTATCCATGCTAAACTCATTATAATGTTACTTTCATTTATTTATAAGTAAAATACACTCTCCGACTTGATGCGAGATGTTTTTGTTACGTACTGTACTGTATGTTCCAATAAGGTAAAGTAGAATATATTGTATAAACAAATAAATAATTGTAATAACACGTTTGTGAAATATAGACGAGGCATTACGAGGGACATTCGAGTCAAACCGGGATTTGTGATGAAATTTCTTGTGAATGAAGGAATACAACCAATTAACATTTACAGACGATTTCAAGCTCAGTACGGCGATCAGACTCTTTGAAGCACTGTACAAAAGTTTTAAAGAAGGCCAGACGTCCGTGAATGACGATCGTGGCCGAGGTGACGCCTGATCCTTCATAACTTGTTGAACAACTTGCAGAAGAGACACATCTGTCTACGTGAACTGTACACACAATCATTCACGAACACCATTTGCATAGTTCTGACCTCGCTTCAAGACATTTCCACATGATTGGCGCATTAAAGGAGTTCCTGAGAGGCGGGGGTTTCAGACGTGAAGCGGGCAGTCCAGTAATGGCGTTGGCGTACTGAGAAAACTTTCTATCTTGATGGTATCCAAGCATTAGTGGAACTCTGGGATAAGTGCATTAGTGTAGCAGGGGTTTATATAGAGAAATAAGTGGAGTTTTTACTCTCAGAAATGTGTTCTGTTATTATGCACAATCAAAAGTCATGGTTTGACTTGAACACCCCTCATATTTATAAATAAAAAAAAAAGATTTAACAGGACATATTGCTTTGAATATTTATAGACTTTGACATGTAAATGCCCTTCTCGTGCTTGGAGATCCTGGTGTGTGTGTGTGAGTAGGTGGAGAACAGAAAAATATAAATGGATGGAATAATATACTGGTCAGACTGAACAAGCACAAAATATGTTTTGTTTTTGTTTTTTTACTATTGTACCATTTTATTATTGTGCAATTGTTTTTTTTGCTACTTTACTATTTTATTTACATCTGAACATAGCAGATCGAATCTGTGTTACAGAAGTAGCTGTTTTAGAAGGTGTTCACTAGAAGAACTGAGACAAGCACAAAAGGATGTGCACTTCCACTTTTTTTTTTTAATGAACTAAAATACAAATAAGAAAAAAAGAGGTTTAACAAGGCCATGAGTTAAAGCTAACCAAAGTTCAGTATGGGCGAGGTATCTCTTCTACATCTGTCGCGCACCGAGCAACAGGCGCTAGTCATCTACACAACTTTTTAATAGGGCCTTTATAAAGCTCACCTCGCCTCAAGCTACAGGACAAACTGGGTTAATACACTCTCTCCCGAGACCGCTGATATGCAAGTGTGTTTGTGTGATGCTACACACAGCTCTAAATGGTCCGCTGTGTATTGAATGACTGATGATTTCCTATAAATATCTCTCAATTTTTTTGGGCTGGTGAACCTAATTTTAATATCCGTAAAAACCCAAATATATGGTGCATCACTGCGCTCATCATGTCTGAGGGGGAAAAAATGGGATTTTGTGGCCTGGTGAGGCTTTTTAAAGTCAGGAGACATAGTGGTAAAGGGTCATCTTACTGTAAATATAACCTAGACTGATACTTAATAAGGATTTTACTCCAAATGTGTTCTACCGAGCCTTTTATTATAAATATTTTAAAATGAAGAATTTTAAATGGCTAGCGTTTCTTGAATAGCTTGAAATTCTGTTTAGAGTAGTGGACAAATTTGTCCACATGTAGCCCATAAGCCCAAACACTTCATCCCATATAACAATTTTAATGATTTAATAACAGCTAATATTTTATATTTAAACTAACTAACTGCATTTCTTGAGCGAATTAATGAAAAACGACTGTCACATAGCGCTTTTAATCCTAAATATTTCAGGGAATATTTTGTGGTGTATTTGTTCAGTTTTATATCCTCCATAATTTCCCTTAAAAGAGAAATGGGTCTGGGCTCTTATGGGTTTAAGATATACTGTATATAGAATAATTAAATTATTTTTCACATGTACCTTTGGAGCACATTAAAATGATTTGTATTCTGCATATTCCAGTTAGGAAGCTGCGGTCAGATCGCAGGGTCAGCCAGGATATGGCGCTTCCGAACCAGCGAGAGTTTAGGTTCTTGCTCAAGGGCTTAACAGTGGCAACAGCAGTGCTGGGGTTCGAGCCCACGACCTTCCAATCAGTAACCCACAGCCTTTAGCCTAATTCTATCACTACTTAAATAAATGCAAACTGAGATTTTAAAACTGAAATCCCACATCAACTAATGTAAGTTAGCTTCCTAGCAGCTCACAAGTTATTGTAGGCTAGCCACAGTTAGAAGAATATTTTCTCAGTACACCGCAGCCATGATCGGACTGCCTGCTTCATAGATCTGATCATTTTGATTCATACACATTTACATTTCATACAAACTGTCATAATCCTTATGATTGTGTAAAGCTGCTTTGCGACAATGACAACTGTTAAAAGCGTTATACAAATAAAATTGAATTTAATTGAATAGATAGATAGATGCGTCTCTTCCGCAAGTTGGTGACAAGGTATTCATTGATTTTCAAGGAATAAGGCGTTCCACTCGCTGAATGATAATGGGAACGAGTGCAGTGGGCCCTAAACTACGTTGACTGGGTACGTCATCTACAGGAAAATAGGCCTTTTTTAGCGTACTGTGCTTGACGTCTTTCGTAAATGTTAATCGTTTTTTTACACCTTTATTCAGCAGAAATTTTATCACAAGTCCTGGTTTGCCTTGAACATGCACACATTAAACAAAGAAAACTAGTCCAAGATGTTCAGGCATTGAAAAGGCAGAAAGTCAGTGTGGAAGTTCATTGTGGCCGCACGCATTTTTTGATTAACAGTATCTGCAATATGCCATTTTTATCCTCATCTGGTACGTACTGTACATTACTTCATCCTCTCTTCCAATCATTTCAGTATATCTCACAACAGAACTGCACTTATTGTACTGTACACCTCTCCTTTGTTTGCCATAGCCTATTTCTCTTTAAAAAACTGCATAGAATTTTATTCTTAAACGTGACCTTGCTAATTCTAAAAGGAGCTCTGCGTCAATACCTACAGCTGGTCCTTGGTGCAAATTTTTCTTTTATAGTGTGCTAGGAACTGATGCCTCCTTTATTTGTGAAAATAATTATTCCACAGCAGCGGTTATTGAGAGTGGAAATAAACTCCTTGGCCGTACCCTCAAATTGACTTAAGACGGCAAATCGTTTTGCGTTCATTCATAAATATTAAAAAGCATTCAGCGAAAGAGGAAGGAAGTGAAGTGTGAAAGTGAGAGTCGAGCCGAGAGATAGACGGGGCGCCTGTGGGTTTTGCTTTCATAGAGTATACAAAGCTTAGATTTTGAATTTCCTTCATACTGAAACAGATTGGACAAGAGCATCTTCACCCACTCTTTCAGCAGCTCAAGTTCATCTGGAGGTGACCGTTGTTATTTCGCGCTCTGTTTTATCCTAATCTCGTGTCATCACGTCACGATTTATTTGTTGAGGGTAAACTGAATTATCTTTAATGAAAAGGATCTAAATGCTGGCAACAAACACTCAGTCACCTTTGTGCAAAGCTCTCCTGATGGTATCTGTTTGTTTTTTATCCATTCGTGTTCAGGAACCGCTTCATCTTCATGGGTGGATAAGGACCAACTGGTGTCAAGAACCTATCCTGGGAATACTAGTGTTGTTTTGAAGGGATACCCCCTGGATAGGAGACAGATCCATTGCATGGCATCTTTCTCACACACACACACACACACACACTCACACATTTACACACACACACACACACACACACACACACACTCACAGCTAGGGGTAATTTAGAGTAGCTACAAAGCCTACTGGCACGTTTTCATTGAGGTGAAAGAAAATCTGACAGCCTGGTGGACAGCACTTGTCAGAAATAAACCATGACATGGCACTGTGACTCTTGAATAGCTTCAGGATCGATCATATACAGTATCATCGCCATCTTTTGGTTCTCAGGTTTCCATCCAATTTTCAAAACATGTATCTCCAGGTGTGACTTAGAGTGTGAACATGGTGGAGTTTAATGGACTGGTAGTATTTCCACCTTGCACCATTATGACCTGACCAATAAGAAGCAGTATTAAAGATGAATGGTTGGATGGATGGATGGATGGATGGAGGAATGTTCCCACATTTAAACCTGTGTCTTTCCTAACGATATCGTCATTGTGTCCCATGGTACAGTTTAATGGACTGGTTTTATTCCCACCTTGTGCCATTATGACCTGACCAATATGAAGCAGTATTGAAGATCAATGGATAGATGGAAGAATGATCCCACATTTAAACCTGTGTCCTTACCTAATGATGTCATCATTGTGTCCCAGGTAAAACTTCTGCGTGTGCTCCCTGGTGTTGTAGACCACGCCAACCCCGGCCACGAAATACACGATCTCCTTCCCAGCCGTGTAGTACAGGTTGTTACGGCACTGGTGGCCCCGGTAGCCGTGAATCCACTCGAGCCGGAGCTGGCAGCGTGGCGCGGTCTTATCGGCCATGCTCGCGCCCTCTTCAGCGCCACCGTCTGGCTCACGCAGGCAACATCGGAGGACAGGTAGAACTCCCTGTTCTGCTTAACGCTTAGTAAGGTGTCCGATCTTGAATTTTATATACATACATATGCAGTGTGTATGTATGTATGTATGTATGTATGTATGGGTGTGTACTGTATGTGTATGTGTGCGTGTGTGTACAGTATACCTGGTATATAAAATGTAGGGGGTGTGTAGGATGCAGTGGAGAGGCGTCTTGGAAATATTTGGTTTCAGAAATCAGAGTAGGATAAAAACAAGCACTTAGAAACAGATTGACATTAGGAATAAGGCATGAAATCAGATCCAGGAGAAATCTAGTAGTGTTGAATCATGTGTGAATATGAGGTCTCGGTGAAATGTCGGGATTGATCCAGAACTCAGCAGCTTGGAGATCCAGATCAGACGTGATCAGACACTAAGATTCAATCATTCACCTTCAGATTCACATCAGATCTCCAGCACGATTCAAGCTCCAGCTCTTCCGGATCGCCGCTCCCTGACAACCAGATGCTCGCTTTTTTCTTTCCTCCCAGAGTCCCGCATCGTCACCGAACCGTCCAGCAGCACAATTCATTCATTCATCCGATCTGTGGCACAAACCCGACCCGCTGTCTCTGGATAATCCCTTCTTCTTCTTCTTCTTCTTCCAAAATAAATAGAGAGCGGGAGCGAGCTCAGCGCAGCGGCTCGAGACTGAACTCTGCGTTACGCTCGAGCCTGCGCGTAGCGCGCGTTCAGGAATACGGGCTCCGGCGTGGAGCTCGCGAGCGCTCCCGGTTACTACGACGCCTCGCGGCCACGTCCCCCCGCCCCCCCTCCTGCCCTCCTCCCTTTCTCACACGCTCGCGCGTCCCAGCGCGCGCAGCAACGCGGACGTTGGAGTCCTCACTGCCAACCGGTCCTGCGCGCGCGAGGGAGATGAACACACAGGACTACAGACAGCCTGCCGAGGCGCGTCTGGCGCTGTCCGAGGTGCTGAAGGCTTTCTGTGTGTGTGTGTGTGTGTGTGTGTGTTTAAGGAATGTGAAAAGGAAAGTGTGTTCCTGACTGTTTGATCATTAATGCAACAAATAATATTACAATGAAGTGTGAGAGAATCAGCAGGATGTGACGTTGCAAGCAGTGTGTAAGAGGACAGAGGGCGTTTCCGGTAAACTGTCGGAAACCATTCTACAGTTTTAACCCTTTTTTAATCCCTTTTATTTGGTTTAGTTAACACGTTCATTCATTCATTTGTATCGGACCGGAACCCGGACTCTGGAGGTGCAAGTCGACGCTGCTAATCACTAAGCCACCGTGTACAACAACAACAACAACAACAATAATAATAATAAAAATATTCAATTATTTGTCACATGTACCTTACAGCACAGTGAAATATATTTTTCGGCATATCCCAGTTAGGAAGCTGGGGTCAGAGCGCAGGGTCAACCAGGATACAGCGCTCCTGGAGCAGATAGGGTTAAGGGCCTCGCTTAGGGGCTCAACAGTGACAACCACTCACTCACTAAGCATCATTACCGCTTAATCCTGTATTCAGGGTGGCAGGAGACTTAGGGCAGGAGACAATTTCAGGAGACTTAGGGCACGAGGCAGGATACACCCTGCTGGACAGGGTGCCAATCCATCGCAGGGCACACAGACATACACTCACTCATTCACACACCACAGGCAATTTGAGAACACCAATTAACCTAACCTACATGACATGAGGAAACCGGAGTACCCGGAGGAAACCCACCAAGCACGGGGAGAACATGCAAACACACAGAGACGGGAATCGAGCCTGGCCGAGAATCGAACCCGGACCCTGGGGGTGCAAGGTGACAGTGCTAACCACTACACCACCGTGCCGCTAATATATATAGGCCTATATTAGTTTATATAAAAATTGTTAAAAGTTTTTTACTTATAGCATTACTGCACAGCAATCCATCTCTCTCTCTCTCTCTCGTTCTCTCTCTCTCTTTAAATTAGTGCTGATTAGTAAAGGTCAAAATCTTAATTACATTCAATAAAAAGTAAGTAATTTATGCTTGAAAGAGTTAAAAAAGTGAGTTGAAATGCAGCTGTCAATAAAAAGGAAAATGTTCCAAAAATTAAAAATAAATAAATCCAAAAACACTATAAATAATAGAGGTGACAGAAAAACAAAAATAAAATAACAAAAATAAAATAACAAAAAAACAAACAAACATAGAAACTAAAGTATAAAAGTACAAGAACTTTTATATATAATATAAATGTAATATGAAATAAAAAACAGTAAAAACCCAGATGAAATAAAAATGCTTAAAAGAAACAACAACAGAAAAAAATATGCATTTTTTAAACATTACGTGTCCGGTAAAAACCTGTAACAACAATCAAAAAGCATTAGGCAAAAAAATACATTTTGGCAAAATAATCTCTCATGTTCAGACCTGGTTTAATCATCTACCTTTTCAGAGGCAGTTATAAAGGCAAAGAGTGGGCTTAAAATATTTATTGTTCGTATTCTAAATGGGGGATCAATCTTTTTGAACGGATTTAACAGGTTTTTATTTACTATCACTATCATAAATGACACTTTTTAAAAATTCTTTTAAGAGACAAACAAACAAATCAACAAACAAGCCTAACATGATCTTTCTGCCCATTTACTGCTTTGTCTTGCCCTAAGGGTTTACAAACTTTATTAAGAATTATGTATTATTTAATAAGAAAGATGGATATTTATGTATATACAGTATGGTTCTGTTTCCTAAATCTCATTCTGAATAACATCATGCAACAACTGTAATACTGAGACTGTGTGTACATGTAAGTGTGTGTGTGTGTGTGTGTGTGTGTGTGTGTGTGTGTGTGTGTGATCTGGAGGTAATATCCTTTAAAGATAAGAAAAGGGACTGTAGGGTCATGCTCCAAACTATAATCCCAGACATATGGAGCTTCCAGATGGTGTTCTGCTCGAACATAACCTCGTCAGCTCATCAACTTGCCACGTATGTGATCTCGACACCTCTTACAGCAATCAGAAACCCACTGTGTGTAAAACTGACTGAATGCTTGTCCTTCATAATCTTTATACGATAAATTTGACTTAAATAGATCATAAATCTTCATAGATTTATGGGCTACATGTACAATTTGTTCTCACTATGCAGTTCACTATTTTAATGGATAAAGTACTGTATTTTTGTTTTTTGTACTGAGATCTGACTGATCAGAAGGTGTTTTTAATTCTCAGAAACACTAGCTCTGACAATCCGGCCATTTCTAATTCATTATACAGTTCATACTTAATTCGTATGAAATCAAAATTTTCTGGCAGATGCTACACATCATCTAAGACATAAACAGATTAAAATTGTTACAAGAAAAATATCTATTTGTTAATATAGGGATGTTTTGTGAGTTTATGGTCAGTAAGAATCTCTGCAATTCAATTCAATTCAATTCAATTCAATTCAATTTTATTTGTATAGCGCTTTTAGCAATTGTCATTGCCTCAAAGC
>JAQQZT010000007.1:24174557-24187837 GCA_030068275.1 Clarias platycephalus
CACACACACACACACACACACACACACACACACACACACACACACACACACACACACACACACACACACGCACGCAGAGGTGAGTGAGGTGAGGGAAGTGAGGGTCAGAATGAGTAATAATGAACACACACACACACACTTCTGTATTTCATATCAGACCTGACTGAGGATCAGGACACAGTACAGTATATACACAAATGAAAGTGAAAGAGAATGTGAAACATCATTTTTTATTTTTTTTGTTCCACAAAATACTTTCTGAATGAAAGAGCACATCTGCACGGATGGAGTTTAACAGGTCAATAAGGACACGCATGACCTGGTCCTGGAAGGGAATGTCCAGTACGATGTTGTATACTGATTAACCTTTACTAATCAAGGGGGAAGAATTATTCTTATGAATAATTGCAGTCTAATTTCAGATTATTAATATTAATGTATAAGAGTTATTATGCTGCACAAAGCAAAATCATCTTTTTTTTAAAATCCCACAGGCCCCATATCATCATGTATTTCCATAGTAACCAGGAAGTCTCTTCTTTGGGATTCTGATTAATATAGTACTGAAATGAGACTTTTATATTAAAAACTATTTTTAAAAATGTCTTGGCGTACCAAATGCTACTGTTTGATAATGTCACACCCCATTGTTATTCTAATCAGGTTTTATTGAATGGAGCTGAAAATCAAATGGCATATTGTCATGGCATTAATTCCCCTTTCATACATACAGAGTGGTTTTGGCGAGAAAATGATCACCCAGAAAAGGCGTTACATAGTGGGCGTACTGATCCGAGAAGAGCTTTGACAAGAACAAGGAGTTCTCGCTGACTGTACGGCGAGAATTAAGATCATCCCTGTTTTTTTTTACTTAAACTTGGAGAGTCCCGTGACTATGAGGAGGGCTTGGCCAGAGTGTCACGGGTGAGCCACCATGACGAGGCCAGAACCAGTCGCTCTCTCCAACACTCTGCTCGATCTCGCCAACTCTCTCCTGGACTGTGTAGATCACTCAGCAGTGCTCTCCTCATTCTCTCCAATCTGACCTTTAAAAAATGTGAACCTGTACGATGTCTTCTTCTCAATTATTACTCGATCTCCTCAATTTTTCCGTGCGCCCAGGAGATTGGCGGGGATCAGGAGAATTTATGTGAGTCTGACAAGTGTCAGGGGAGCACTGTGAGAGAAATGAACCTATTTTTCTTCGTGAAAAGTCTACGGAAAAGAGTTGACACATCCAAGGATTCTTTGCCGAGATTGAAGCGAGGCTTGGAGAGTTTGAGGAGAGCTCTGAGAGTTCCAGGAAATCTTCAGGAGTATGCCAGTTTGCTTACCAAAATCGATGTTGGCGAGATCTTCTCGTCGGTTTCATGTATGTATGAAAGGGGCTTAAGACATGCGAAGGTCTGTGCTTAGCTGGGAAAAGTAGCTGCTTTTATCGGAAGATTACAGACCAAATAATATATTTTTGTCATCTGAGAGATTAGAGATGAATCCAAGAACCGTGGAACGTACAGTGGTACCTCGGCATACGAATTGAATCCGAGCCGAGTTCTTAAGGTGAAATTTCGTATTGTGAAACGCATTGTCCCCTAGGAAATAATGTAAATGCGGATAATCCGTTCCGGCCACATAAAAATATTACAAATAATAACAATTTCTAACACTATAATCCCTATAATGCATATAAAACAATCAAAACATTTAGAAAAGACATGTAAATGAAGTAAAATATGAATCCTGTATTCAGGGTCACGAGGGCCATTTGGGAACATCAATTAGCCTAACCTGCATATCTTTGGACTGTGGGAGGAAACCAGAGTACCTGGAGGAAACCCACCAAGCACACGGAGAACATGCAGACTCCAGAGACGGGAATCGATTAAACTCACTCAAAATCACTTCATCTTAAATTATGATTCCTCTTGGCACCGGCTGCTTTAAAAACTAAACCGAAAATGGCTCCCTTTTCTTCTTGCTACTGTCCTTGCTGACATTCTTGTGACCCATGGTGTTATGAACAGTATATATATATCAGAAGGTCGGTGTTTTAAGCCCCAGCTCTGCCAGGTTGCTGCTGTTGGGCCCTTGAGCAAGGCCCCTAACCCTGTCTGCTTCAGGGGCGCCGTATAATGGCTGACACTCCGGTCTAGAAGCTGGGATATGCAAAGAATAAAGAATTTCTTTATTAAATCTTGTACAAAAATATGAAAACTCGCTTCGCTTGGCTTTCCAATGACGCAAACAAGTTTTGACTGGCACAACCAGATGTACGAACAACTGGAAGTATGGGCAACTGGCTTGGTCGCTCGTTTGCCGAAAATTATTCGCATCCGGAGCAAATTTAAGGCGTGTTAAGGCGTAAATTCGTATGCCGAGGTACCACTATATATATTTGTGTATATGCTGTATTGTACTGTACTGTATATAGCAGGATTATACTGTATATACTGTACAGAAGATTCCTCAGAAGGTTGTTCTAATAACATTAATGAATTAACGAATATTTATTAGTTAGGTCTTTAATAACTAAATTTGTCTACTATTATCCTTTTTTAATGTGACCTCGAAGGAAGCGACTACTAGCCAAAAACCAAAACAGTGGACTTACTCAGTCTTAGCCACTCCCATCTGTCCTCCCATTTGTCAATCATTTCCTTCCTCTTGTCCGTCAACTGTAGCAACTTTTCTTTAATCTGCACACAAAAACGCATGGTTTGTTTGACAATGTCAGCTGTAAGACGTTCTCAGAACACTGAAATCCAGTGAGACTAAGCACCGCTCCATCTTGTTTCCATATTTAGAGCGTCTAGACGTTTCTCCTCACCTCCTCTGATGCGTAGTGTTTGCGTGCCAGCAGAGACTTGCCCAGCTCGATGCAGGCGGTGAAGCTGTCGTTACGGGCGTCGATCTCTGCCTTGATGCCCTGGTGGTTGTTCATGAGCAGCTCCACGGAGGACACGTCCCTGCAGAAAACCCACGGTGAAGCCAAGTTTACTTTTAAACCATCAAACACCACTTTCGGATCGACTAACAAGGATTAATCAGGAGTCCATGTAGACGTCTGGACAGAACTTTCTATCTTTTATAGTCGACACATTTTCAGTTCTCACCTGGGTTTCTCCTGGGCCTCGATGAGACGGATGACGTCCTCCATCCAGAGCATGAGGTCACGCACCATGTTGAAGAAGCGGAACTTGTCCCCGGTGTCAAGCAGACGCGCCCTCCGCCCTTCACTGGCTTCCAGCAGGTTCCTCCATGCCTCCAGGACCTCGCTCTCCCTCCGCTGGATATCGTCAGCCTTATCGCCGGCATACGCAGACTGCAAACGTGACGCGTCCTCCTGCAGCTGCCTGACCTGATACACAGAGAAGACGAAGTGCGGCATCCGAGTTAGACATCGTGTTCAGGATATTCTTATGGAAAGTCGATGGATTCTACTAAAGCTTGACAAACCTGCGTCCCCAGTGCTTGAATGTCATGTTCGAAAGTGGTGTGCATCCTCTGTAGGGCCTCCACTGTGTTCTGGTCTCGTCCGAGCTCTTCCGGAAGCTTCTTGTGCTTGTCCAGGATGCGGGTCAGGATCTCTTTGACGTCGTGGTAGAACTTGTGCAGCTCGTAGGAAGCGGCCAGGATCTGCGTACGGGTGTCGATCAGCTCCAGGAGGTCCGCCCAGGCCTCGTTAAGTCCGTCCTTCCACTCGGCGACGGTGGCGGCGTCGGTGTGGCCGGCGTTGATGAGCTCGTCGGCCATCCGGTTCACGCCGTCAACGCGCTCCTGACCGATGTTTCCGGTGTCGCGGGCGAACTCACGGAAACGCTCTTGAAGCATCTGAAAAAGTAAAAAAAAAAAATGTTGTTATGTATCAAAGGAAAAAATCACTCGGTCACTTGATCAAGTTGTAAATCTTTGAGTATGCATAATATCAGTTGAGTTAAGATAATTGATGGAGATGACTCCTCCACAGCCACCACGGACTAGGAAGCATCCAATGAGATAAAAGGATGAGTGTAAAAGAGTGCAGGCTTACAGTGACGTGTTCATAGTCCTGGCCCAGCTCGTGAGATCCTGCCACCACCTCCCTCTCAGCGATCCACTGCTCCAGATCGTCCACCTCGCGGTTCAGCTGGAAGAGCCGGAACCTCTCGTCCAGTTTCCCTCTCCTCTCCTCAGAAAGGTCCTTCAGTCCTGCGTACAGCTTGTCCACCTGCGACTGCCGCATGCCTATTCTCTCACTGCAGAGCGACCAGAACCGCACGCAAAGAAACGGTTATGTTCAAACTGATCCAAATCAATCAGGTAGAAATGATTCATCTTTGAGTCTGTGGAAGATCCAGATCCTGATTTGACTCCTTAGTCATCAGTCATGACTAAAATGAAACTCACTCAAAATGAAATCGTGTTTTCTCTCACTAATCTAGCGACGTTCTCTCGCCCTCAGAAGCACATTTTCCTGAGTTTATATTTTATATACTAATAATGGATTTTTCCTTGATGTAAAACGTAAAATGATTATAAAATCAATAATTAAAAAAATTTAATTAATATACACTGTTTGCACCTAAGGTGTTGCAGTTCCTCTATGAACCTACGGGTAGCGCTCTCTACACTATTCACAGTATAAAAAGAAAAGCATATCATGGTCAAGGTCTGTAAAATATTTAACCAATGAGGTTTGGTGCTCCATGTGACCAAACAGTGCTATAAAATGCCTGATCGCTGTAATAAACGAGGATGAGGAGGATGAGGGAGGGACGGTGTACCTCTCAGGGTGATTGTCAGCCACCAGACCGCGGCTGGTCTTGGAGAGCTCGTGTACGGTCTCGGCGTAGTCCTCCACGGCCTGCTCTAGGATCTGGTGCTTCTTCAGCATGGCCACTGAGCTCTGTTCATCCTGAGAAACGGAAAACACTCAATTGACGTTTGAACCAGCAGCTTCTCTTCATGAACATCACTTCCTCCAGTTGCTTCACTACCTTCTTCTAAAAAACACTTCTACACACCTTAGCCTTCTCCTCCGACATCATGTACAGCTCCTGTTCGCTCATCCAGGCCTCCGCCTCGGCCGCGTCAAAGTAGTACTGCTGCGCCTGATGCGCCTCCTCCAGCCGCTCGTGCCTCTTCGCTGCCTCCTGGCTGAGGAGGTTCCAGAGGTCCTTAAGCTCGACGAGACGTGCTTTGATGGCGTCCACGCTCGGGCTGTCCTCCGTCACGATGCACTTACTGCGGTCGAAGATGTCGTCACAGCGTGGCTGGTGGCCCTGGATCTCCTTCTGCAGGGTCTGATTGGAAAAAAAAAAAAGCATGTGTCACATAGGAAGAGTGACCGTGACGTGTGCCAAAGGTCCAAGCAACATGAAGATCGGCTCACCTGGTTCTTCTTGATTAGCATCTGAACCGTCTGTAAGTTGTGTCCATGGTCCGTTGAGGTAGCGAGTGGCATCCTCTCCTCGACCCAGAGCTGTGAAAAGAAGGAAATGATGTCATTAATGTTTGACTTCGCCTCCTGAAACATCGCTCCATCGCTCCATCGTCCCACTCACGATTTCGTCCTCGACGTCACGGTTGAACTGGTGGATCTCCCTGGAAGCCATCAGGAAGTTCTTCCTCTTCAGAAGAGGTTCGAGCAGCTCCTGGAACTTCTTCTCCACCACCACACGTCGCCCATCCACCTCGTCCGTGTCCTTGCCCTCCTGCCGCAGCACGTGAGCCTGCGACTGAAGCTCCTCCACCTCCCTCTGACGCACGTCCACCTGGTTCTCCAGCATCTGTGCAGGACAAAGAGCTCACGTTTACACTCCAGACCCACAACGGAGGAGTTGTTCTCGAAATCTGGTGATTATACAGGTTATTAAAACTCTCATGTGTTATATTGGCATTGGATAAAAGTTTGTACACCCTGATTCTTTAGGTTTTTCATAACTTAATTAAAATCTATGTTTTATTATACTTATGTTAAGAAATAGGCTATTCTTAAAGGAACTGCAACGATCTACAAGTGCAGAGAAAAAGCTTCACCTGATCAGATTACTATAAAAATACAAACAAACCAACAAACAAAAAAAGTATACGTTATTTTATTTTTAATAATTTAGCATTTCAAGGTCAGGAAATTTAAAAAGTACCACTTTTAAGAAGTTAAATAAAATAAAAGTCAGATTATTTTACCTAGGTAATAATTTGAAAATTGTTTGATCAATTTAATCCTAAAAAGGTATGGAGTCTACGTTCTGCAAATTTGAAACCTGACTAATGCAAAAATTATATCCTTGGTTAAAAAAATGAAAAAAGCCAAAATCGCACGAAAAGCCTCGGAGTTTCTAAAATAAGCAATATTAAGAAAGTTGAGGAAAAAGAACTTGCACGCAAAAATATTGAAAATTCATTATCATGCACTTTATATTTCTTATATTGCACAGGGATGCAGAGACGACATGGACTTAGTATCTTTTTACACTTCTTTTATCTCACATTTATCCATGCCTAAAGATACGATTTAAAGATTGCTTGTTTATGTAACACCCTCAGCAGCGACCTCATTTCCCCTCTCGTCTGTTCCAACCGCTCAGCATTCAGCATCACCAGTATAACCACCAGCCTGATCATCTCTCATCATCTGCACCTGTTTCTCACTGGTTCAGGCCTTAAGTTAGATGGTTTTTATACATGAATGATTCCCAGGTCACTTGTGTGGCTTAACAAACAAAAAACATTTTCCTGTTGCTCGTACCTGTTGTTTCTTCAGCAGGATGTTGACGCTGGTTAGATCTTTGCCGTAGTCGTCGGACTGGATCTGACCCTCCAGACCCCCGAGCCACTTGTCGAGATCGGCGCAGCTCTGCGTGAACAGCTCGGCCTTGTTGGCGTCGAACAGGCACTGCGCTTTGGTCTGCGTGGTCGACTCCAGCTCCTGCCACTGCGTCTGCAGCACCGAGAGCTTCTCCTTCACCACGGCCTCCGTCTCAGGCTTCTCGGACACCAGCTGCTGTCCTTCCTATAGAGACGGACAGACGGAGGGAAAGGGGTTTAGGTGAGACGCTCTCAAAATGGCTCTCAGTGTTAATCAACTAAATCCAACTGATTTGATTATTTTGTCAGACTGTAGCTTCATGTGTCACTTTAACAACTTTCCAAAAAAAAAAAATTAAAGAATAAATAAATAAATAAAAATCTTCTGGATGGATTAATCTAATTGGTAATGGATTTTAATTATAATGAAAATATTAAAATTGCAATTCAACGCGTTGAATAATAATAAAATTATACATATACTGTATATGTAATAAATAAATTGGATATATAATTTTTGAATTAGGACTAAAAATAAATCATCTAAATTATGTACAAAACAAAAAGTACAAATAAATAAACAAATAAATGTTGTATGTTATTTAATTTATTAATTAATTTAAACTAATTAGGACCACAGGTCCTTTTTGTACATAATCATATGCTTCTATTAATAATAAAAAAAAAAAATAATAAAAATATATATATATAATAATAAAAGCATCAGGAACTAAAATGTAGATAAGGTTCCCTGGAAATTACTCACTATACCTATTAACACACCCAACCACGAGGGGGCGCTTGTGTCCCTCCAGTTACTCTAGAAAGCAAGTTTAAAATCCCCAAAAAATAAAAATGAGGGATGAAGGAAAGGGTTAATGTGGAGAAATATCTGGCAACCTTGACCCTCAAAACATTAAAGATTTGAGTTCAGTTCCGTAAATGTGACATCACTGGATGTCTTTAGTTGAGTCTGTATTCCCTAATGCTCCTCAACCACTTTCTCTTGGTGTACACATACACTTTTACGACCACACACACACTCTGCTGAGACACATTATCCAGGGTAAAAGTAACGTGTATAAACCTTCTCGATCTTATCCAGCCACTCTTTGTTGGACTGGAGCTCCGCCATGAAGGCCTGGTGTTTGAGCCACTTGCTGTGCAGGTTCCTGGCCTCGTCGTACGACATGTCCTGCGCCGTCAGCATCTTCTCGTTGATCCACAGAGACAGCTGCGGACACACACAACAGGAAAGCGAAAGTGTAAGCAATAAGGGGGCACCGTGCTCGCAGATGTTCTTCAAAGAATTTTTCAACATGCGCCAGCTGGGCTACAAACACAAAACACTTCACATGAAAAGTCCAGACTGTGCTCGCATTGGATCTATATATCAATATGCACTTGAGTCATCCTTTATAGCTGAAATTAGCCGGCTAGACAAGATATGTCTAAGAGCTTAATAACAAGCTGCATGTCTAGAAAAACAACAACATAATCAACACAAATTCATGAAACAGGAAACAATGGACAATTCCAACTGCAGACCTTGGGCCACGCCTTCTAGCTCACTCCAATAAAAGCAGTTTGACATAAAGATGCAGCAACAACATTTATCTCTGTGACGCCCTTTTTGTTCAGTTTCATCGTCTATACCACTTTATCAGGTATACAGGGTCGCGGGTGGGTCTGGAGCCTATCCCAGGAGACTTGGGGCACGGAACGTGGTCCACCCTGGATGGGGTTCCAATCCACTACAGGGCACATACAGTACATACACCCACTCACATGCTTATTAACACACTATGGAGCAATATGGGAGCCAGTTAGCCTAATCTGCATGTCTTTGGACTGTGGGAGGAAACCGAAAAAAACCCACCAAGCACAGGGACAACATGCAAACTCCGTGCACACAGACCCGAGGCGGGAATCGAACCCGGACCCTGGAGGTGCAAGGGGACAGCGCTAACCAAAAGCCTCAACATCCACAATAAATCTATTTACAGTTATTATTTTGCATCAAAATAATAACTGTTTATTATGCCCCCCCCCCCCCCCAAAGCAATATGCAGACGTGTACTGTACCTCCTGGCAGTCCTGCAGAAACTTCTGTAGGTCTCTGTTATCTTTAAGTTTCATCAGGAGCTCCACAGCCGCCTCACGGTTCTTCTTATGCCTGCGGGTAAAGGTTCAAAGGTCATGAATGCATTTAATCACAACCTAGAAATCACAACCAACAAGCTTGTGAGACTCTCTACACTTATACACTTGAATTACTGCACCTTTAAGTCCAGCTGTTATGTGAAAATGTATGCAAGGAAAGATACGTGTATTCATTTTTTTTTTTAAATATAAGGTCTAAACACAAGCACTTATAAAAATCCAGAGTGAAACTAGTTAGTAATGTCTCTGATCTAAGACGCTGTCTCCTCAGATGTCCTCTTTGGCCTAGTCCACATGCACATGGGTGGGTGTTTTTTTAAAAACGTTTGTTTTTTTCCCCCCTCCTTTGTTCTCAATCTTTTGTTTCATCAACATGAGAACACGCTGTCAAAACATGCCAAACCAGCAGGTGGAGATCTAACACCAAGATTAAAGCCAGGTTCTCGCCAAGTGTGCCACACTCTGACATCAAACACAAAAATATGCGCCATGTGCTGCCAAAAACGCCAAAACTCATTTCTATTGTCCACACATCAACACTGGCCATAAGAAATTATAATAAGGTACTGTAACAACAGTGTACTATGATAAGCTACAGTGCATGCCCTAAAACATGTATTACCATGGTACTTTAAGCATAACCAGGGTACAGCAGGTACTGTAGGTAAGTGTGGCACTGTAGTACTATGATGTGTACCACGATACTTTGGTGAATCCCATGGTGCTTATTGGGTACCATGATGGCTACCAATGTTCATCTCAGGTATGTTACGGTATAGCAGTACCATATTATACAATATGAGTACCATGGGATTCACCAAACAGTAAAATGGCACTGCACTGACTTTTAAAAGGTGTCCTAATATGTTATACAAGGGTACTTGGTAGAACCATGCACCATACTATAGTACTGTACATGTAACGTTGTACCATAGTATGCACCATGGTGGAACCATATATATATATCAGCTAATAAGTGCCATGGTACTGTCTATATAACATGGGAAAATGTGTAATGGGTGAAAATGGAGTTATTATACAGTATATAGGATATTTTGACGCTGGAAAGATTTTCCCCCAAATTCCATGCACTTACAGTTTGCGTATGGACGAGACGCCTAAACTCAAAAAAAAAACAAACAAACCCGGGTACGTACAAGGTCTTTATGAAGGAAAACAGGAACTGGTACTTAATTATGTCAACACACATCTTAGGTGGAACTCTTGCATCGTTTCGAATTTGTGTGAATTCGAAAGTTTCCAACGTCACAACACTAATTCTTACAAAAACTGAAACTGTGTGCATCTCAATAACCTGTCATCAATGGAATTCGCTCTCTCCTGAATCTTCTCAGCGTTGATGTTCCCATCACTGGCCAGTCTGCGTCCAGCCTCCACCACGCCGTTGATCTTCTCCTCGTTGGCGTCCATCGTGGTCATGACATCTTCGTGCTTCTTAATAACAGCTTCTGCTCCTTCTAGAGTGGTGGGCATCTCAGTGTGGGCCAACACATACTCCTGCAGAAAGAGGTTCTCTAAGCATTGTAGGAAACTTTAACAAATGAGAGTATCTTGGGTCAACTGTACATGATCAATATTTTCCATATTTTATTCGAATGTGAAAACCTCAGCACGTTACCTGATTGTTGAGGAAGGTCTCGGCCTGCTTCGTGTCTCTGAGGAACAGTTGGTAGGCGTGAGACTGGGACAGGAGGTTCTGACGGTTCTCCCACATCTTATGAAGCTCATTCCAACCGGTATCCAGCGCCTGCAGCCTCTGCCGGAGGAACATGTGCTGGGCGTCCGTCTGACCCTGGGTGACCATCTCGCCCATGTCCCGCATCTTCTGGTAGTCCTCTTCGTAGTTGTCGATCTCGTGCTTGATGCCTTCGTGTTGGGCGAGAAGCTTCTCAGCCTCAGCCAGGGTGTTGGGCATGTCCTCAGAGGCAATGGCCGTCTGCGTGCGAGACAGCCACGACTGGAAATCATCCAGCTGACGGAGGAACTGCTGCAGCTTGCTGGCCTCTCCCAGGGAGGCCTCGCGGTTTTGCATAGTATCCTTCAGCTCCTCCCAGACATTGCCGATCTCCTCCAGCCTGCCTTTGATAGCGTTGGCTTGTTCAGGATGCTCAGCTGCCAGATGCTCTGCATCGCCACGCATGTCACCCAGCTTGGCCTCAATGGCGGCCAGGTCGCGCTCCATCCCGGTCAGCTTGCGCTGCAGAGCCATGACTCCTGTCAGGTCATTACCGAGTTCCTGAGTCGACTCGATTACTTTGGTCTTCTCACGGATCCAGGACTTTGTCTCGTTGCAGTCCAGGTGATAGTTCTGGACGCCCAGTGCCGAGTTGAGGGACTCCTTCTTCTGGTCCACCAAGTCTCTGAACTGGCTCCACCTACAGGTGAGAAATTGTGGATGTTTACATACGCAGTAATTCCACGTAAACAAGAATAATGCTAAAAAAAATTGTAAAATTTTCCTAAAAAATAAAAAACCACAAAGTTAAACATAACTATAACAGATGAAAAGCATTAAGGGGTTTTGATTTTGTAGCGTTTCATGTACAGTATGTGTTCATGTGCAATATGTATGAGATAAAAAGTAGACTTTCAGTTTTGATCCCTAAAAACAGAAGAAAGAATAAACCTTGAATCTTTGAGATAAATGTTGAAACCTGCCTTGTGTTCAGTTTGTCCTGTTGAGCCTTGATGTCTTTCTCGCTGGGGTGTCCACTGTGCATCAGCTGCCGGGCGATCTGATTGACCACGGCCACGCGGGACGCCTGGTTATTCATCTCAGGCTCCAGACTCTCGAACCTGAAACACATTATTCATTTACTTGGCACAAGAAAAACCCTGAGAAGTGCATCCTGGATCCATTGTTGAAATGAAATGAAACTCTCAAGAGTCGTGAAGTGGTTGTAATTTCAACCAGTGGTGTATATATAGTGATGCTGCTTATTTGTGGAGCTGCAGAGACTCGTGTCTCATGTCTCTGTGTGACTCAGCAGGGACATCTGGTGCACTTCTAATGCTTCTAATGTGCCGTTTCTGGTGCATACAGTATAAACATATTTTATAGGAGGCTTTTCCATGACTTAGGCGTTCAGATAAAAGATTAGTTTAGTGCTTAAAGGAGACGAACATAGTGTAAATATAAGTATGGCCTTGACTGAGGTCAATACAGTTGTCTAATATGGCTCCACTTATGAAGCAACAGACATAACATTCAACTACGCTATGAAGTTTTGTTCATTTTTAGAGATTACATAAAGTCCTAATCTACACTAGAAAGATGGATGCAGCATGAGGCAGATACTTGAGCCATAGAATCAAACATTATGTGTAGGCCATCTTCACCTGTGCTGAACAACTTCCAGGTCCTCGAGTTTCTCTGGAATCTCCATGCTGTTGAGCCACTGTTCCTTCTCTTCGATCCACTGCTCGCAGGCGTCAGCTTCACTGAACATCTTATAAAGAGCCAGCGCATCCTGCAGAGCCTGTTTCCTCAGCCGTGTGAGCTCCGTCAGCTCCTTATAGCGCTCCTCGATGCCAGACAGGCGCCCGGTGATGTCGGTTGACTGGGCCAGCTCGTCAGGAAGTGCCTGAGCCTGCTCGTGGAGTGAGTCGATCACGGGTCGGTAGCTAGCCACCTCGGCTGCCGCGTCCTTGTGCTTCTTAACCAGCGCCTGTGTGGAGAACTCGTCATGGCCGACGTCGTCACTCGAGACGATGCGCAGCGCGTCCAGCATCCAGGCATCCACGTCGTCGGCGTCAGCCTGGAACTGGTGCAAGCTGCAGGCCTCTTCCAGACGTGCCTTCCTGACCGCAGCAAGTTGCTCCAGAGCCGCCCACTGACCCTGCAAATCAGCCACACGCTCACGGATCTTGGCTTCTCCAAAGTGCCCGGCGTCAGCCATGGCCTGGCCCTCACGCACAGTGTGTTGCAGGTGCCCGGCCCGACCGCTCATCTCATCCTCAAGCGCCCTGTGCTTACTCAGCAGACGCACGGCGCCCGTCAGGTCCTTGCCGACATCATCTGATGACAGGATCTGCTCCTTCTCACGGATCCAGCCCTCCTCCTCAGCCATCTCCCAGAAGAACTTCCAGAGACGGCGAGACTCCTCCAGACGTGCCCGGCGCTCTGCCGCCAGCTGCGTCAACTCCTGGTAGCAGAAGTCCAGGTGAGCCACGCGGTCACGGATCACCTGCGGATCACACGGCTTATAACCTGCAAGAGGTGGCAGAAACAGGAGGAAGGGAAAGTGGGTTAAAGCAAAGTAATACAAGAACATAAACCTGGTGATACATCTTCAGAAATTCTTCAG
>JAQQZT010000007.1:24200466-24213582 GCA_030068275.1 Clarias platycephalus
GACGGGAATCGAGCCTGGCCGGGAATCGAACCCGGACCCTCGAGGTGCAAGGCGACAGTGCTAACCACTACACCACCGTGCCGCCACATCTGTAAATATAATGAATATAATATACAAGACTTTCACTTGTATATAAGTGCTGATAATTCTATTTGAACATACTGTAGAGACTATCATTCAGAGATATTTGCTAGAATACTGTCTGTAGCGCCTCTTTGTTTCGGCAAAAATTCAAATAAATATGTGATAATTATTATTATTATTATTATTATTATTATTATTATTATTATTATTTTTGCTCATGCAATTTTATACAGTAGGTGAGAATACATTTCATACAGTACTGTAAATATTCACGAGCTTCCTGGAACAAGCAGAACTTATAAACTTTCCATTTTTAACTAATCAAGGACAAGTAATTTCATCCTTTTTTTTTTTTAAACTCGATGGAAGAGACGAGCCACTGTTCTTGCATTTCAAAACATAAGGCGATAGCACGCAGCCTTTACGCGCAAGTTACAGATTAACTACAAGTCTGAGACAGTGTGTGACCTCAAGGCCAAGAGCGAACAAGAGAAATTCTTTATCTGAACTTGTCTGTGCTACTCATGATGGAGATTACAGACTGCTACAAAGAACTGACACTGGAGACTCCTTCCTTAAATGCGAAATAAACCTGTCCGAAAGAGGACAACTTCAGCGTAACGTTAACTTGGTGTTTTTAAAGAAGTATGTGTAGCGCGTCCAGCATTAAAGTCCCTCTGTACTGTAGCTTGTCACTCTAGAAACCAGGATGTACTAAATAATAAATTTCAAATTCAACATGTTGTGATTACTCTACAGTAAGATAATATACTGTAAATGTTGCAACACAACGGCCTTTCTTGGCTTTCAGACATGGGAAAGTCTTGAGGACAAGTGAGTCAGGCCGTTTATAGCCGCTATAAAAGAAGCGATAAGAGGAACCGACTTGTTTCATGAACTTTCCACAAAATAAAATGGATCAAAGTATGAATTGCAGTTTAATACATTGTGCGATTGTAGTAAATGTCTTTGGTTGTGGCAAGAGTAACGTCTCCAAACTTCTCAACGAGTTCTCAAAAGCCATCCCGTCGTTGATTATTTCCTATAACACAACAGCCGTGAAGTGTTTGATACTTTACACCGTGTAGCTTAAGTTTGATTTATTCTACATTTGAATGAAATTGTGTGAAGTTCCCAGTCTTGGTCTTGGCGCTCCCCAACAGTGTGTGAGTGTTAAGGCTGCGGTGGAAATCCAACTCAGTTAATGCATTCATTCATTCATTCATTCATTCCAAAAACTCCACTCCGTGATGCACCAGTTCAGCTAGAAAACAGCAGATCTATCACATTAGGGGGAAACTTTAACTGATTTTTCTTTACGTCCTGGCCAATAAAAAATGCTTCAGATGGCAACTGAAAATGAAGATGCCATCGCTACAGAAACTGAGTCAACCAGTGAAAGTTCTCAGGTACAGCCGTTCCATCTGGTGGCAGTCAGCCATCATCATGAGATCATGTTAGCAGAGCACAGCTAGCGGCTATCGCAAGTTTCTTTTACCCATGGCTCCAGTTTAAACCAGAATGGCCACTACTTACAGTACCTTATAAAAAAAGGTTTAATTTTTGCCTACTAAAATTTGGATTATTTATATGTATTTTAATATTCACCAAAGGTTTATGTTCGCCTGAAGCCCTGTCATTGGATTCAAAGTATTCCCGAGGATACTGATTTATGTTAAGCCTTTATTTGTCACATATACATTACACCACAGTGAAATTCCTTCTTCACATATCAGAGCGCAGGATCAGCCATGATACAGCACCCTTGGAGCAGACAGGGTTAAGGGCCTCGCTCAAGGGCCCAACAGCGGCAACCTGGTGGAGCTGGGGATCGAACCGCCGACCTTCCGATCAGTAACTCAGTGCCTTAACCCTCTGAGCCACCACTGATTTCATGTCGCATTCATTACAAAACTTTCCCTATAAATCACACTGACTATTCCAGCTCATTGTTCATTACCGTTCAGAATAGCTACTCTATCTGTGTCTAAAGGGCAGGAGATTATGCTGTGTGTAATTAGATGACGCATGTAGTTAATCTTCCGGGGTGAAATTGACAGCAGCAGAGAACGCCTAATGGCCGCCTTTTCCCTTTATGACACCACTTATTTGGAAGCCCAGAGCTTAACTCTTCAAAAACCAAACAAATCACAACGAGATCCAAACCCCATCACAACTGCTTTGTTCCACTCATGCCTTGGAGCTCAGTTTTAAATCCGTCTGTCATTTTGTTACGAATGTACAGTGAGCGTGTTGCGTTTCAGCAAGACGATGTTGGCAGGTACAAGACAAAACTCACCAGCTTCTCTCCAGAGAGCACCTCCAGGAGCTTGATAAGCATGCGTCCATCCCGGAGGTCCATGTACAGGTCTGTGATGCGGCAGGAGACCCGCGCCAGGTGCGAGTTGACCCATTTTGTGAAGGTCTTCTTCTGCACTGCCTCGCGCTCATCTACAGGTCGAAGCGGAAACAAAAAAAAACGTTAGAGGTGGTGTTCGTCATGTTGAAGATGCTTCCATACATTTGAAATTGATTAACTGGTTCATGTTTTCTTTTAATCACTGCTTGGCAACTGTTCCTATCCACTATTTCCTTGAGGTTTTAAGTTTTTATAATTGTGCATTTAAACTCATTTAAATATGTGAACCGAGTTCTACGAGTTTTCCTCGTTCATTATGTCTATACATCCATCTTGTTTTTGAACCTCGTCTATTTCCCTCATTTGGCGTTATGGATTGCTCTTGCCGGACAGATAAAAATAATAATAATAAGACATTTAATTGCCTTTTTTGTTAGTAATACAAATAGTGCTGCACAATTTTTAAGGTCATGTATCAAATGCTGTACTGAATGGTACATATATTTTATAATAAAAAAAAACAACATATTTGTTGCACAATTTTACAACAACCTGCTCGTGAGAGGCCACGTTCCAGCAAACTCGGGTTCTCTTGGGTCACAGGACAAAGGTTGGTGAGCTCAGAGGTCAAAGTTCACCTCAGTTAGCGCCGATGATGCCGTTTCACATCCTAGGCCTTTTGTCTTTCAACGAATGAGCATTTACATCATGTTTGTCTTGAGCGTAAATTTTGGCACCCCTGTATTTAGCATTAGGTGAGGTCTTTTTTCCGGCCAGGCTAAACCAAATCTTTTCTCTCATCTCTGCTCCCCAATAAACAGCCATTGTCACCATCTTATTAAGTATTACTGTGATGTAAAAGCTCCGGCCAGCTGTCCGGCCGACACACCGCTGGCCTCGCTGTGCACATGCACACATTCAAGGAAGAGTTTATTTATAATCCGCCCATTTTTCCTGTTATTGCATTCCTCGTCCCTGCGCAGACGTAAGCGTCTGGCTTGATTGTTCTCCCATCTTTAGCGTATTTCCTGAGGGGACCCCCTGCAATCGAAAGACGACAGGATGACTACAGCTCTCCTTGAACCCCCCAGCAGTCCAAACGGAGACAGAACGAAAAGCGAACAGAGAGCGGGTGACAGGGGTCATCGTAACCGACAGCCCGGCCACAAACAATAGAGAAAAAGCAAACACAGGAAGAGCACATCTGCCAGAGTGAGTGGACAGCGGGCGGAGATGAGAAAAAAATAATCACCATAAGTATAAAAGTACTAATAATAAATTATATTTTATTAATATAATATATGTTGGGTTATTTTTATAATTTTTTTATCTTCTTACAAACTTTTATTATTATTTTATATTTATTATTATTAATTAAATAATGATAATCAATAATAATAATAACCATTATTATTATTATATTATTTACATACTATAATACTGTATAAATAAATATATAACTCTGACTATACAGTACTCCCAAATCAATGACGACGACAACAACAACAACAACAACAACAACAACAACAACAACAATAATAATAATAATAATGTTTCTATATTGTATAGGGACTTGGCTTTTGTATTAAAGATATATTTTAAATTGCATATAAAAATTAAGTCTTAATTAATTCATTTTTAAATTATGCAAACAATACATTAATACAGTCATTATTTATTACATAATTATGCATCAATCGTATTAATCAAAATAGAAATATGTCATATGCACAGAGGATTGGCAAATCGTTAATGATTATGGTAATTTGCGTTAATGTGTGTGTGTGTGTGTGTGTGTGTGTGTGTGTGTGTGTGTGTGTGTGTGTATCCATTACAGTTATAAGGTCTGGCTTTAACACACATGGAAGCAGTAAAGTGCATACAGAATGTGCAGGGATCGATATATAAGGGTTAGAGATATGCTATGGGGAAGCTGTAAACTGAACCCCCTATCTCTCTCTCTCACACACACACACAAACACACACAGACACACACACACAAGCTACACAACTGCTGACCAGGCGTCTCTTTTTTCCAAGTCTATACGTTCCACATGTTCCAACGCCCTCCAGGAGGACCTGCATTACAAACCAAGCAATGTGTGTGTGTGTGTGTGTGTGTGTGTGTGTGCGCGCACCTCGCTACTCATTTCTCTCTCTCACACACACATACACACATGCATGCACACACTGTAAAATAACCTCTCCTAATATTAATCTAATAATAATAAAACTGTTGCTTTGCTATACGGCGCTAAAACAAAGTAGAGCTCAGACATTAAGGCACAAGTTGTTATATTATATTAATGTTGAAAACCGTAAACTTTAATGTGCTGGTGTGCTCCTGCTCTGCATCACGCTCTGGAAAACAGCATCAGAAACAGACCAGGTCCCTCATCCTGCTGCTGCCAAACTAAACAACACTGACATCTTCAGCAGGCGCCTGACATGGGGTGGGCGATGGGGCAGAAATGGAAATATCTCTACCTGTTTTCAGACTTCTCAGTGTGTATCGTGATTTAGGTTTTCCTGATATTTGATAACAAGATGCTGGATAGACACAACAGTGAAACAGTTACAGACCAATTCAAGTATTTAAAAAAATTAAGACCACTTTGAAATCCTTGAATCTGATTGGTCAGAAGTTGATTATCGTTCTACAAGGAGCTCTGCCAGTGGTTCTGGATGATTTGTAAAGTAGGTTTATATGAATTCTAACACATTATCATTTCCATAGTAAGAACAGGGATGTCCATGGTTGTTTTTTTACCAAAAAAAGTACAACCGTTAATATTTCCCAGACGCCCTTATCCAGAGTGATTTACATTTTTATCTCATTATACATTTGAGCAGTTGAGGGTTAAGGGCCTCGCTCAAGGGCCCAACTTTAGTGGTGCCGAGGTTTGAACTTGCAACCTTCTGATCAGCAGTCCAACGACTTAACCACTGAGCGACTCTTACTGTACCTTACACGGCATTTGAAGGAGTCTCCAGTGTGAGCATGGTGTAGCCTGTGAGCTTTTAAGGTTCCTCTCCAAATTCTTTTTGTCTAATCAACTTTAAAAAGAAGAAAAAAGTGCTGGATTAAGGAATAACTGGTTATAGCTACTATAATATAATATAAATTATAACCGGAAATATCTTGATCTCCAATAGATAGCACGATGGCTTGTCGCCTTTCACCTCCAGTGTTCAGGGTTTGAATCTCTTCTCCACTCTGCATGTGGACTTCTCCATGTTCTCCCCATACTTGGTGGGTTTCCAAACAATCCAAAACCATGTGACTGGCATTTTCAGATTGCCTGGAGTATGGGCTTGTGCCCTGAGACGAGTCAGCACCTAGGGTGTAGCCTGCCCTGTAATCCACGTTCCCTAGGACAAGCCCCCAAGTCCCCCGTGACCCTAGACAAGATAAGCGGTGTAGAAAATGGATGGATGAATAGATGGATGGATCGTTATAGAATACGCCGGAACAAAACATTCAAGAGTGTACTCTCGCCCTCAGTTAGTTTTCACTCCTCTTCAGCGAAAACACTCTACCGAGGGCTTTACTGTAAACCGATAACACCAACACTGATGCTTGCAGAGCCCCCATGGGATTGTGGGTAAAGGAACAATGGCGGCAGTGTTCTTCCTCTCAGCCCCCGTCCCCAACCTCGAGCAAGGCCACAGGAATGCTCCAGCATCTGCTCCCACCTTTAGGTAAACACATCCCTCTCTCTGCAACCCTCCACCATTAAAATCCGCCCCACTGGGCCGTTAGGACCCTTTCACAATAAACATGACTTTGTTCCTTTAAACTCCTCCCACATGCTAAACATTACTTTACGTCTAAAAGCGATGCCTAGTGGTTTCTGGTTTCTGAAGAAAAGTATAAACGATGGGAAATAGAGGCATGAAGTTTGGGAGAAAAACAGCGCCTTCTTCTTCGTCGACTTCCCATCTCTTTTCTACTAGTGATGAAAGTTTACACACCCCCACCACCTCCTCGTCTCCTCCCTACTCGTTAGCAACTCCCATTCGAGACTCAAAACTCTTTTTTCTGCTCGATTTTTAAACTCAATACCAATCACTTTCTTGGTTAGTTAGTTAACGCATGTCCTGGTGTCTGCATTCCCAACCCTATTTTTAGCAGGCTGTTAATTCAGAAGTAAAAACATCAGTAGCAAGATTCTTGATAACGTTGAGACCTATTCGATACACCAAGCTGGGAGTCCAGTTTTATTTTAGACATCTATTATACTGAAGGGTGGCTTAGCGGTCAGCATTGTCGCCTTGCACCTCTAAGGTCCGAGTTTGATTCCCACCTCGGGTCAGTTTGCATGTTCTCCTCGTGCTTGCTGGGTTTCCTCCGGGTACTCCGGTTTCCTCCCATGCAGATTAGGCTAATTGGCATTTCCAAATTGCCTGTAGTGTATGGGGATGTGTGTGTGTGTGCCCTGAGATGGATCGGGACCCCTCCAGGGTGTATCCTGGGACCCCTCCATGTTCCCTAAGTCCCCTGGGATAGGCTCCAAGCCCCAGCAATACTGTATACAGGACAAAGAGGTATAGACCATGAATAAGAGTATTGTATATTTCCTTTATACATGTCTACTATTTCTGGTGAGGCAAAATCTTATAGCACTCTTTTTATCTCGTGTTCCATTTCTGTTTTTGTTTAAACCTGTTTAAAGGTAAAAATCAAATCAAGATTTGGAAAATGGGGAATGGGGAAAATTGGGAAAAATCTTCAGAATGTTAAATGTTTAGTGAATTAGGAAATGTCGCTTAACAGATTTACATAATGCACTTAATGCGTTTTTAAGCACTTAATAAGTTCTTAAGTCCAGGGGTTGAAAAAGTTGATTAGCAGTCCATGAACCTATTGCGTAATCCCAGTGTAATTAATCACATGAAACCCAGGATTTTCCTCAAAACGGCCTTTTATAATCACTTTGTCCTCAACGCACTGAGGCCAAGAACAAAAGATCAGCCTCTAGACAGACTGGAAAGCAGCGTCTCCGCATGGCTGTAACGGTCACAAAGCTTATTGATTTATTGATTAAAACTTCCGCTAAACGGACCACACCCATACGCGGAAAAAAACCTGGGATGGGCTGGATGATAAAAAATAAAAGAAATAAATAAAATGAAAGGAAGACAATGCAAACTGAAATGCACGGCAGAAAGAAGGAGTGTGTGTGTGTGTGTGTTTTGTGTGTGCAGTCTAGAAACAACTTCCTTTCTCTCCGTCTCTGATGTATCCGCATCCTGTGGCGTGAGGCTCTGCAGAATGAAATTCCTCAGACGTCATGTGTGTTAAATAGGTGATGGAGGGCCACTGAGGTCACAGTTCCATGTTTAAGGCGTTTTCCGTTACAACTTTGTGTGTGTGTGTGTATAAGCATGCCATTTATTTAAATAAAGCAACGCAAAGAGGACTTGATTAGACTCGAGCCAAACAGGATATTCACATTTGTCTTAAACACAAGACCAAATATTTTGAGGGTCATGTTTTCCTAGTCGCTAGATTAGACTCGGTTAACCTTGTATATTTGCCTTCCATATTAAACATGGCAAGCCTGCCGCTCTCGCAGCGAGAAACATTGGCGCTCACTTCTTTAAGAATCTAAATGAGGGGAGGATGATGTCTCGGTGGGAACAGTGCGGTCTAGTGAGGAACGCGGCGCTGCGGGTCAGGTTAATGGATTCCGCTGTTGTCACTCCCAGTTCAACAGCGATCGCGATTAATTAGGCAAAATCCGTCTTATCCACTAGGATGGGCTGACATGCAGGAAGAGACTTAAGCAGTGTTACACCATGAAGATAAGGAATGCCTGATTCTAATTGGTGTTAATTTTTTTTTCTTTGCAATAGCAGCTCTGAGAGAAGTTCTAGTCTTGGAGTAAAGTTCTCGTTCATGAATCACATGATGAGCGCTCCATACAAACAGTAAGTTGCACCATCCTGTTATTGACTTTGAATTGTGTCACTGTTTCGTTCAATCCCCCATCTCATGGAATTCCATGTTGAATCTCTGGTATTACTAGGCGGCATGATGGATTAGTGAGCACCTCCTTACTGGTGGCATCTCCATGGTTGGGGGATTGAATCCCACCTCTGGTAGGTATGTATGTGCGTACAAGTTTGCACGTTCTCCCGGAAGTAGGTTTCCTCAAACCATCCAAATAAATATGTTGTAAGTAGACTGGTGTTTCCAAATTGCCCATCGTGTAAGATGGAGCATGCTCTGTGATGGGTTGCAGCCCACCTCTTGAGTTCCCCGGAATAGGGTCCAAACCCTCTGCGATCCTGTACAGGATAAGTGGCATGCAAAATGGATGAATAGCTAAACGTATACTGGTAAGACTGCACAATTCAAAGTAGTGTTATTGCAATTCTGGTTTCTTCAATGTTGTCATGAAGGAAATGATTCATAGGCGTTTTGATTTTTAATCGAAGCATATCACAGTGGTGTAGGCTTTGAGCACTGTCGCCTTGCACCTCCAGGGTCCGGGGTCGAATCCCGGCCAGGCTCGATTCCCATCTCTGTGCTTGGTGGGTTTCCTCCAGATACTCCGGTTTCCTCCCACGTCCAAAGAACTACAGATTAGGCTGATTGGTGTTCCCATGTTGCGCATAGTGTGTCTGTGAGTATGTGTGTGTGTGCCCGGTGATGGATTGGCACCCTGTCCAGGGTGTACCCTAAGTCTCCTGGGATAGGCTCCAGGCCCCCTGCGACCCTGAATACAGGATGAAGCGGTATAGACGAGGATTGAGTGAGTGATACCAAAGTAAAACTAAACAATTTGCAAAGTGTGGCAGTACAACTGCAGAATAGTGATGGAACCTGGAACTTCACCCGTAGTTGCACTTTACTATGCCAATTCCATATGGCTATACTTCTGGATATTGTTCTTGCTCATGATCCGTTTAACTGGAGAGTTGTACTCTTATGTTGTGAATATTTTCTTTCTGTGCAATGCCACTTAACATGGATAGAAATGTTAAGAAAGCAGAAAACACTTCAGTGCAGTTTTCGTTCCCGCTGCTCTCAAGAGCTTCACAAACCCGACGTTCTGTTTCATTCACGCTTCAACTGAAAACAAAATAAAAGTCCTGTCCACAATGGAGCAAATGGAGTCTCGGCTCGCTTTTTCATTTTGGAGCTTTCTCATTTTCTGTCACTCACAAAGCAGACTTCCACCTCCCCCAACACCCCCCCCCCACCCCCACCCCTTGTGCCGCCTCATTGCCGAAGCTCGAACAGCTCCATTCTGTTTCCTTGAGTCGCTTCCATTAGTGACACTTACAGCTCCATTCGACTGTTTCTCCATCGCTGGAGCAAAGGGTCAGACTGAACAGACAGGCCATGACACCCACAGAGTAAACCACGCTGGGCAAAAGGCTGGGAATTCGGCACACGCGTAACATGCTTTAGGCTCACAGAGAGTTTTGTGTCTGTGCTCGGAGACCGTGGCCCTGCCAGCAGACGAACAGACGGCCACAGAGCTAGCCATGCTGTACGAAGTGACGGCTTGCCAGAGCTACATGTGGAGGACAAAAGCAGGATTTCAGCATGGATCCTTGGAGATCTTCCAATAGCTTGCTCTCAGAAGAACGTCTGAGGCATCTACAGGAGCCTCTTAGGTCTCAGTCCACTAGATGTTGTTTTTTTTTATTATGAAAATTGTTTGTGTGTGTGTATCATTTCTTGTGGATATATTGTGTATATATACACACACTCTCACCATGTCGAGGTGAAATTAATAATGTTAATTCAGCTATAAACCAGTAAACTGGTGACAGGATCATAGCCACACAAGTATCGCCCATGACCACATGGACCAAACGCGAACCCTGTGTCTGATCCGATTCCAAAAAGCCAATACAGCCCAAATAGCCAAAATGTTAATACTGTCCACAATAGAAAGACACCAGAACACCCAGTGCACTGTATCACATTATGCGCAGTCCCAGCAACCAAAGAACCCAAGGCTGCCGAACCAGCTTCCAAATTCCCCAGATCCCAGTTTGATGGGGCCACCATGGGAATGTGCCGGACAAGTCCGATCCACGGAGGCCCTACCCCGCAACCCAGAGCACACAACGGATGCGCTGCCAATGTTCTGGTGCCAGACACCATAGCACACACCCCGAGGGGTCTATTGAGGTCATGCCTAGAGGGGCCAGACCTGTCACGGTGGTACAAGGGTAACCCAAAATATAGTTGGTTTTAAGGTAGATTTGTTTTTTTATGCTATGGCCGATCGGTATATAGAAGATGTAGAACCCTACAGAGATTTTGTTGTAGCGTCACATGGAGTCGAAATTGCAATTGCCACTAGAACCGGAATGTTTTTTTTCTGTTGCACCACTTGAATTTTGAATTGTTTCAGCTGTTCAAATACTCGTCAGTCATTAAAGTGTTAGCAGTACTTTGCATTTCTTTTCCACGGTTAAAGCTGCTTTAGCTCGGTTAACTGTTCCATTAAAAAAAACGAAGTGGACACACCCATCATCAGGAAAAAATGTTCATAATTCAATTTTATTATTAGATTGTTATTGTTGCACGCATATCCAGGATCATCTGGATGCTCCCCTGTGTGAGCTGTAAGCTGTAGGTCAGCCTTGTGCAGTACCGACTGTCTGGGACGCTCTGGTTTGTGTCTACTTTTTGGCAATAGTTGTTGATACGGTCCATTTGTCTTGGCTGATATATACTGTCCAGAGAGTCTAGGGAAAGTGTTAGCAAAGCCTATAAAGCACAACTTAGGCATAAGTCAATTTAAAAATGTTTATTTATGAGTTAGAAAATCAGTATATCTGTCCAGAGAAGATCAATTCTTATGACTGAGGATAACTAAGGCAATACATCCGAGTGATATATCCAACAGGTACGTCACAGGTATGATGAAAGGTCAAGCTGGCGTCAGTCGATCTTTAAGTTGTCAGCTTTTAAGTGCTTTACGACACGGGACGGGACGAGTGCACGGTTTACTGATTACCAAGACACCGTCCAATTCCTTCCCAGTGTGTAAGAGCTGCCGCACTGAACGTAGCCCGTACACACTTCTTGTGCTTGCACAATTCTGAATCCTCCTCTTAACGTGACCTTTAGTGCTAATAAATCAATTTCTAAAGGAAACTAAAGGAGCAGCTGTTTTATCTCAGGGGGACATTGTACACCCCGACTGAGTCCATATGGCGATTAAAAAGCAATGCTGATTTTTAAAACGTTAATTGTAGTGCTCTAGTTTTGGTGACGTTACACCCTGTGAAAGACAAACCACATCAAGGACAAAGCAGTGTAAAAGCAGAAATGACAAAAAAAAATAAAAACGGGGATTGTGTCAGACAGTGTGTGGAGCACTCCCACCGATCGGGCCAGCTTGGCTGCTTCATCGTCATTGTACTATCATCGCCACGGATCTGCTTGCCTGAACGATAAAATTTGTTATATGAATTTCACTTCCCATAAACTGACCACAATAAATCAAGCCTTTATGCTTTCATAACCACCACATGCTCTGTCAATGCTACTACACAGTGACGACAAAAGCATCCTTTTGTTTCTTTCCCGTGTTTCGTTGAATAGGATGATGTTCAAAAGTAAAGCCTTGTACATCACAAACGCAGAAATATGCTCGAGCGCTAACCCTAACCCGCTGGTACCACCAACCACAAGCACTGAACAAAAACAACCGCTCCCACCTTCCTCGACTTGCCATTGTTGAGCATGATGCCCCACTCAGGCGACGCTTTACTGACTGGTGCTTTTTGGAGAAGGGGGGAGTCCAACGTAGAGGCATGGAATGCTTGAAATGAAAATTATACGTACGCAGGATTTTTATCAAATCTGTTTTAGTAATCCAGTCTACAAGTCATCATCCCCATCCCAGACTGAGCCAGAGAAAGCATCAGACGAATCTCATCACTTAATCCGCCCCCCCCCCTACTTTCTTCAAGGATTGTGAACCAGACATGCGAGACATGTTCCAAGGTTGCTCCACGACTTCTGAATTAGAAAAAAGGTACCTAAGCAAGACCAGGTTCACGTGAAGTGATTTGAGAGTGATCACATGGCAACGGCTGTAAACAACCCAGCTCTACAGTACCTGCGAGAAGCGGTCTTACCTTGAAGCTGTTTGAAACGCCCCTCTAGCTGGTTGTAGTTGAAGGGCACCTGAGACGAATAACCAGATCCATGATAGAGATCCTCGGCCCCCCCGGACCCCCAGTCCGTCTCCATGTTCCCTTCCTCAAACCAGATCCAGAACTCCCCAAACTCCTTGGCGACCACGGAGTGCCGAAAATGGAGGGAAGCAAGAACGCAAAGCGAAGAACTTCTTTCACCGGGATTTCTTTCCTCCTTTAAACACAGCTTTGTCCCTTTGACCATATGTTAACACGGAAATATCCAGAAGACTCAGGAACTCGTCCGTTAGGGGTTTATTCCGGGCAAAGGCTGTGTTGAAATAGTCAACACAGCAGGATCTGTTCCAGAGAGGAGAAGGAGGAGGAGGAGGAGGAGGAGAAGGAGGGAAGCATGCGTCTCCTCTGATTGTCCTGTCTTCCCTCCCTGGCCATTCAAAAGTGGCCTCTCCCCCCACGACTGAACACACACACACACACACACACACACACACACACACACACACACACACACACACACACACACACACACACAC
>JAQQZT010000007.1:24221051-24233931 GCA_030068275.1 Clarias platycephalus
GAGAGGGAGAGAGGGAGAGAGAGAGAGGGAAAGAGAGGGAGAGAGAGAGGGAGGGAGAGGGAGAGAGAGAAAGGGAGAAGGAGAGTGAGAGAGAGAGAGGGAGAGAGGGGGAGAGGGAGAGAGGGAGAGAGAGGGAGAGAGGGGGAGAGAGGGAGAGAGAGGGAGAGAGAGGGAGAGAGGGGGACAGGGAGAGAGAGAGAAAAGGAGAGGGAGAGAGAGGGAGAGAGAGGGAGAGAAGGAGAGGGAGAGAGGGCGAGGCGTACACTCTGTGCGCTAAGGAATGCAGGAAAACAGAATCATGTGAAAAGCAGGATGCTCACTGGAATTCTAGGGGGCCTATTTCAACACTCCTAAAACAGGATTGTGGTCTGGGCAAACGAAAGAAAAAAAAACCATATTATATTTAACGTTCCAATTTTTTTTTTTTTTTTTTTTTTTTTTGGGACTTTACAGGAATATTTGAAGTTCTCTCTGAGCTGTGTGGGGGAAGTGAACCAGAGGGTTGGAGGTTTAAAACCAGGCCTGTTTAAGCTCCGTTGCCCTCTGGCAATAACAAATCTCACTCCTCTGGTGCTTTTAAGAGTGCTCTCTCTCGCCACAGTGTTTCTTCTCTGTCTCTTTCTCCCTCTGTCTCTGTCGTCCTTGTCTCCCGTTCCATCTTCAGTAGGCAGCCCTCATAAACAACATCATGTCTCTGTAAACAGTGCACTTAGGGTACTTTAAAAAAACGACCGCTCCTGGGAGAAAGTAGCTGAACACGGACAAGTGAATGCGCTACTGTCCGGATATCCCTTTACGCACAAACACAATTGGGTAGGAATGTGAAATAACATACTCAAATCTGATGACTGGAGAAGGAAAACCTTCTGTGCACTACTGAGCCATGTAACTGAGACCGGCATAATTAGAATCAGGTTGCTAGTTGAGAAAATAAATTTTAAAAACATTGTTTTTTAATATTGTAATGTAACAAAAAAAAAAAAATCTATTTTAGGAGCATTTGCCATCATACAGGCAACTCCTAGTCTCTCATCATCATCATCATCATCATCATCAGTTACCCCCAAAAAAGCCAAATGTATAAAGCAACCATCTTCCACACACAGCAAAAACAAAACCGTGTGGTTTAAACCCGTCAGAGATGCCGTCTCACCTGCTAGCGCCTTGATCCGAGAGCGCTCGAACAGGCGTGCCGAGCTGTTCTCATTGTCCCACTCCTCGTCCCAGCGGTTGTTGACAGTATCCTGGTACTGCTGCTGGATGTCCATGTGGTCATATTCGGCGGCTACTGTCGTCATCCTGATCTCTCTCACCTTTGGGCCTTTTCACTGATCAAACTTCCTCATGAGCGGCTTCCTCTGAAGCCCTGCGAAAAGGAAGGAAGAAGGAAGAATGTTTAATATGTAGATATAGATAGCATGAGTGTCACATAAATCCTGATTTAAGCAGTGGTAATGAAATCCGAAACTGGACTTAAATTGAAAAAAAAAAAAAAAAAAGGTTTTACTCTACTGCATACACAGTATGATATAAAGAATGTAAAAAGACAATTTTAGGCAAAGTTATGGGTATGGGAAATAAAGGAGCCATCAGATTTTATATTTTGAGATTCTGTTTGGTCAGCACAGTGGTGCCGGAGTAACGTTCCACCTCAGTGCTTCATGGTTTCTTTGGTTTCTTGCAGGATCTCCATGGTTTCCTCCCAAGAACATCCAGCTATGCTACTTTGCATGTAGGTATACAGTGTGTGTGTACGGTATCCTGTAACACCCCATCCAGGATTAAGTCCCACCTTGACCCTGGCGTTCCCGGGATAAGCTCTGGATCCACCTCAGCCGTGTGCAGGAGAACATCGATACTGAAGATGAATGAAGGTACAACCTCCGGCATGAATTTGCACTTAAAGGTGAAATAGTAGGTTTGGGGGAAAGTAGTTACACTACATTTAACTTCCCTGGTTAAAAAAGTGTGCTTAAGGGCAAATCAGCTGACTGGCCATTCATTTACATAATAATGAGCATATATTTAAAAAAATATTCATCACTTGCATATTTAGATAAATTTATTATAAATAACTTTTTTTTTTTTTTTTTTACAAAAACAGCCCTTCAGTGAATAAAGCTCTGTATGAACCTCATGAGAATCAGAGTGAACTCCAGACTAAACCACACCCTCAATCCCCCTCCTGATCTATCTTAAGGAGACATACTGCCCTCACCTGGTCAACCTCTAGAACTGCGTAGTACAACAGTGTGTGAATCCTGGGATTAGCGCAGTAATTAGCGTCGGTCTCATCTATGTCATCTGTGTTTAACGCGAAAGCGTCTTCCTCTCAATGCTTCCTCTGTGAACTGAAATCAGCACTCTCTTTTCCGCGCGCCTGACTGTCGATTAGTTTGACGAAATCAGCGAATACCTCTAGTGTGTATTGTGCGTTTGTGTGAAGGCACGTTGTCAGCACAGCATTACGCTGAGAGAGCGAGAGAGCGAGAGAGAGAGAGTCTGAAACCTATGAACTCAGCATGTGTGTGAGGCCTTGCTGCAATAGTGCCAGACACAACGAACACACAAAACAAACATAATAGGCGTCTGTTCATGGTGGGAATGCGGGCCTTCCCCGAGTGCCTGGCTTGTGGCACTGTAGGCTTCAGACTCCATTTAAAACCTAATTGCTACCATAAGGCTTGAGCTGAGCAAAAAATAATGTGTTTCAGTCCTGTGGGATTTTTCTCTCCCCCCCTTCCCTCCCTTTTCTTTCAGTACGATCCTCCTACACACACACACCGCTGGGATCAGTGCTCGGAGGGTCTGACTAGTTCTGCGTGTGAAACGCTTGATTACCATCTCACGGCAGGTTGTGCATAACTCTTGCAATTAGCCCGAATGCGCTGATCGTCGACACCCTCCTGTCTCCCCGTTTCTCCACATCAGCCCCTTCTGCGTATGACTAAGAGCATTTGCTGTGTCTCGGAGACTCTGAAGGCGGTGCAGCGGGGCTAAATATAGCCACGCCGCCGGGCCTGGGTTTTAACACATATAGGCAGCAGTGGTGCGAGTGGGCACAGGCAGGAAAGCACACGCTCTGGCAGGAGAAGGGATAAACACACAGGTGGCATGAGAACCCAAACACGCCATTTATACACTCAAGCAGCAGCCTGAAAAGACCACACGTACACCCACGTACAACAGCAGACATATGCACACAGTCGGCCTGCGGAACTCTGATATTTAATATTCGAGGCACAGTGTGCAGCACATACTGTAGTTACCGTTACACAAAAGAGCTCAATGGCTAAGAGGAGGTAAAAATTAAAGGCAAATGAAAACGAGAAATGCAAAGGGAGAGAAGTACCGAAGATGAAAAGTCTCATTAACACGAAAGATAACATGACACTGCAGACAAATGGTTTGGAATAAATTAAGGGAATTTTGATACATTAAGGGAATGTTTCTACACCTTGCTTGATTAAATTCAATTACATTTTTCGGGCATTACACTCACTCGTCACCCTCACCCTTCATCACAGGGCACACATACATACACACATTATAACACCACTTTATAACCTGCTTGACTTTGGACTGGTGGAGGAAACCAGAGTAACAAACCCTAAAAAACTAAAGTACTAAACTCTAAAAAAAAAAAAACTCCATACACACAGACTTGAGGCCATCACCTGCACAGGAAGAAGAAGAAGCGATACTCTGGCAAAACACGAGTATTTGCAGAAGATTGAAGGCATTTAAAACTCAGGATTAGCCTCCAGGTTGCGCAGTGGTAAAGTGCTCGCCCTATCATCCGGAGATCGCCGGGTTCGAATCCCGGGTGATGCTGTTACCTCTCACAGCCGAAGACTTAGAGAGAGCTGATTGGCTGAGCTCTCTCAGGGGTGAGAGGTACTTCGCGCTCCCACATTAACAACGGCTCTACGAGCCAATCAGGGGCGTCTGTGAACTCGCGTAAGCGGAAGGAGCGGATAGCGCTGTTCCTCCGAGTGGTCGGTGACGCCACGTGGATCGGAGGAAACACGTGGGCGGTCTGCGGCCCTCCCGACTGAGTGGCGGTAGGTGATTAATGTGGGAGCCCCCTAGTGACAGGGAGGAATTGGACGGGACAAAATTAGGGGTGAAAATCGGGAAAAATCGGGGGGGGGGAAATAAAAAAATTATAAAAATAAAAAAATAAAAAACTCAGGATTAGATTATGAATCAAAAACTGACTCATTGATTTAGTGAATGGAATCATCCAACAAAAGATTAAAGATGAAATTGCATAAGCGATTACTGTTGTAAATCACACACCTCTGTTTCTCAAGTTCATGAATAAAATCCATTTTAACCACACACACACGTTATATATATATATATATATATATATATATATATATATATATACACACTGGTGGATTTATTCTATATAAAAGGTAAGCTCAATAGATTTTTGGATTTAGAATTGTATCAGTATGACGAAAAACCTAGCTAAGTAATCTAATGTGTTAAGTGACAAAAGCCTGAGATATGCTTAAGCAATATCACACGAGAGGAAGTGGTGTTGTGTTGAATATCAGCATGGCTGTGATGCGGTTGTACAGTAGGCACGAGGGTGCAGCTGTGATGATATTCAGTACAACAGCACGGCCTCGAGTGTGATATAGCTCAAGGATATCTCAGACTTTTGCCACTTAGCACATTAGGTTAGATTTATATACATTTTACACAACAGACACACACAAGCTATGCAGCAAATGAACACAGGACGCGCGTGGCAGCCATCATGTGTGCGCGTATGCATTATTAAAAGCAAACATGTTTCCAATAGGAAGGTCACGTTGTGATTATTCAGAAACATGTTGCGATTGTGATTTAAAATGCGATATCTAACTATTAAATATACCATTTAGTAAGGGTAGCAGCAAATAATACCGTTAAGAAGATGACTACCAATATATTCATTTAGCATCTCAAATAAAACATTGTTTTAAAAAAATTCTAGCCATCCATCCATCTAGAACCCTCTGTAGTCCAACTAGGGACCGTGGAGGCCAATGGTAGTTACCATTGTATTTATTCCCATTTTATGACCGTGGTAGGAACTCCGGTCAACATTCACACACTACGGGCAATTTGGGAACGCCAAATAGCCTAATCTGTCATTGAATTGTAGGAGGAAACCGGAGAACCCGAAGAAAACCTACCAAGTGCAGGGAGAACATGCAAACACCATGCACACAGACCCCGAGGTCAGAATCGAACCCGGACCCCGGAGGTGCAAGGCGACAGCGCTAATCACTACGCTAAAGTGCCGCCATGCTTATGTCACCTGTAATAAATTGCAGTCTTCCACACTTAGGTAATTGCACTGGTCCATACTGTGATTTCGATTAATGTGATTCATTTCCAGTCTAAGTAACAAGTGCTCCATTGGCCGGTCACGGTCAAGACTGCAATTTGCAATCCTGACAAAAATATCTTGGCAGTTCACTTGTATGGGAAAGGAGAGAAAAACAACAAAAAAATGCAATGAGTTTTGTTTTTCATCAAACTCACCCAGAAGGCAGGCCTGTGTTCTTTTCCAGGCTAAGAACATGAAGTCCTCTGAACTAGCGAGTCGAATTCTGATACTTTTCATGCTTTACCAATACGTCAAATATTCTCCCTCCCAAATGATTGTTTCATTTTTTTTTAAAGTAAACAACCTGTCCAAAACCATGGAAATATGGTTTGCCTTAGATAGTCAGCTAATTAGTCGTCCTAGTTAGTTTCTGTTCATTTACGTTACATGTATGTAGAACCTCGGTCCTGGAGGAACGCTGTTTCATTTCACTGTTTACCGAACTGTATATGATGGAGGACAATAAAAGCCTACTTGGCTTGACTTGATTTGATATTATGACCGTTTTTAATTGCCTAAATATAAACTAAATAAAATGCTTCCTTGATGTTACTCTTCCTTAGAATGGACGAAAGAACTTAGCGTTAAACTTTATACCATTAATGTAATCTGAGACTCAAACACCATTTTTTTCACTTTTTTGATTAATGGGACACTGAAATAGCTCTGAGTCAGCTTTGAAGATTCACTGAAAAGAGTCGACTCGTTCACAATAATAATAAAAAACATCTTGCTTTCAAAACAACATGTACTGTAGGACCGATACATAGCAAGGTGTGTATCTCAATGAATTTCTTTTCGACATTGCAACTGCAACAACATTCTATTATATTGCGTATTTGTGGAAACCTGGACATCTGCAAACATTTTCAGCATGGTTCTTATTAGGTCGTGGCGTTTACTTGATTCTTCTAGTCATTACAAACAGTTGCAAACTAGCTAGCTAATCTTAGCTGTTTAAGAAACCACAATGTTGAAACACATCACAGCAGGATCGACTGATTACTCACTCACTCTCACTCATCGTCTATACCGCTTTATCCTGTGTACAGGGCCGCGGGGCGGGGGGGGGGCTGGAGCCTATCCCAGGAGACGCGAGCTGTGGTACACCCTGGACAGGGTGCCAATTCGGCGCAGGGCACACACATATACACACTCACACTCATTCACACACTACAGTCAATTAGCCTAATCTGCATGTCTTCGGACTGTGGGAGGAAACCGGAGGGAATCAAACCTGGCCGAGAATCGAACCCTGAGGTGCACGTTGAAAGTGCTAACCACTAAGCACATTATTGTTAATTTTTTTAAAAAAAATTTAAGTCTTAAACAATAATTTTAGAGAATTCTGGTTCAGAAACCTGAAGCGAGTAAACAAGAGCCTCTAAAGCTACAGTATAAGAGGTTTGGTGCTCAGGGTGGAGACTCGCCTGATGTCAATAAGCTCATAAGCTGAGGAAATCTACCCTGTCCACAAAAAACATCAGCGTATCGATTTCGTTTTTCCTTCCAGATACTGTAAGTCATGCGCACGCCTGACAGCCCGGCCCGGTTTCATGTATTGATTAAAGCCTTATTGCATCCTCGGTAAGAATCCTGATATGCGAATACATAAGCATGTTCTGCAAAACAATAATTAAGATGTACTCTGATGAACAAGGACTTAAGGGACTTTTCTGTTAGGCATACGGTGCGAGAGAGCGTCTATACGACTGGTTTGAACCACCAGGTTTCTTCTTACAGGATATGAAACTTGGAAAAAAAAAAAGCCAAATGGTGCTACAATTAGCCTCACTTTATCATTTGTTCTTCTATCTATTCTTGGATCATCATCATCATCATCATCATCATCATTTCGCTCCCACTCGTTCTCCTAAAGGCCATTAGCGGCTCCTCCTTCCTCTGCTCCTCCACCACTAATTCCATTAGCTCTAAAAGAAAAGACAAAAGGATTTCGTATGATGATAGCGCTCGATTATTATCCTCCTGCCGAATCAGCGGCACAGACCGAGCTCTGCGATTATACGCCATTTTACATCCGTGAGACTCACAAAACACGCTTTGTTTTTGCTCTGACATCACATTTTATCTTTCGACGGTTTTAATGGCGCGGCTTAGGAGCTCTTCCAGGGTTTTAAGCCAAGTTCCCGTCTGGTTGAAAAAACGTTAATGTGGGTGTCAGACGCAGACATGCTTTTAGCAAATGGCTCCCTGCTGATCGAATTAAGAAAGCAAAAGTGTTCGAGAACGATGGACCGGTTCTGTTACAGCAACTCCGGATCGGGTTGCCAGATGTAAACCATCTGTATACTGTAGGTTCAACTGAAATGTGCAGTCATTTCATAGAGATTTTATAAACCAAAGAACTGGATGATGTTTAGAGTGGGTTAGTCTATTACTATTTTCAGTGATGAAACAGGCACCTTGTTGTTTCCTATAACAGCCAAAAAAAAAGTATTTTATTTCCAAAAATGTCCAAAGTGTTTTATTTCTCTTATACTTCTATACTTTATCCACTCGCTCCCTCGATACCGCTGTCCAGTATAGGGTCATGGGTCATCTGCAGAGACTCGTGCCACGAGGCACACGGGAGGAAACCAGAGTACCTGGAGGAAACCCACCATGCATAGGGAGAACACGCACAGAACACGTAACTACAGACACACAGACCCAAAGGATACAAAGGACTCGATCCTTGGCGCTGAAGGTGCGAGGCTACAGTGCTTCCACCATACCACCTCTACGCTTTATTACAAAAATGTATCCAATAAAGTCAATTATTATCCTTATAGAGCTACATTTATTATCATCTAATAAAGAAGTTTCTCAATCGCCATCTTCACCCCGTCACAAAAAAACTAATACAAAACAAAGCAATATGCAAGTTAGATTACATTAAACTAAAAAAAAACTCTACAGTGAGAAAAACTTACGTTGACACTGGAGACTCCTTCCATAAAACACTTTCTGTCCATTAAGATATTATGTTGTGGATTTCGTTACATCTTTTGTTCCTAAGTGAACTCTGGAAGTGAAGGTGGACTTTTAAGACTGATTTATTCCTGTACACATTTACATTAACATCCTAAAGCTCCTCGATGCTGAGGTGTGTCGAAGAAGCATTAGCCATCATCTCGCTGATATGATGGATCGATTTATGGAGAGACAGAGAAGCCGATGTACTGCAGATCAGCAGTTCGCTCATTAGCTGGAGATCATCAGTGTTTACAGGCACTGCGGTAGATCTCGGATTGTTTCCTCTCCGTCAGTCTCCTGCCTCTCCCTCTCGTCCAGGAAAGCAATGCTGACTAAATGCTATTACTCCAACAAATGGCCTCTGTGGTGTTTTGCTTTCTCAAGAAGAAGAAAAAGAAAAACACAAGCCTAGAGCTCTGGGAGTGGAGCGGCCATTATGAAACATGAAACTCGAGCCTTTGATTTCATGTAAACTTGGCAGAACGGCTGCAGGACCACGACGTACTGATTGGACCGGAGCGAACCCGAGCCTGATCGTATCTCACATAGCATGCTGTTTAACTCAACTAAATGGATTATTTTTTTTATGTCTCAAGAAATTTTGAAAATGTCTCAATTTGTTTCCTGAAAGCATCCAGGTTATAAGTTTGAATCCCAGAAGGGGGCGCTCTCTGTATGCATCCCATAGCTTTCAGAACATCCATCATCGAGTGTTTAGGATGTCATGTTTATATTGCTCTTACTGTAAGTAATATAAAAAAACAATTATAAAATGTTTCCAAAGTTCCAACATACTTTTACTGAAGACTCCACCAATCTATTCCCAGCTGTCTCACTCTGGCGTAACACGTAATCTCCATTTCTCACCGAACTCACATGTTGGTTCCACCCTTATGGCTCACTCACACATATTCTCAAACACACTGCTGACCAAAAAAAAAAAAAAAAAAAAAAAATTTTTTATATATATATATATATATATACACACACATTCCCTTGTACAGTCCTGACCTCGCTCCAAGCCATTTCCACATGGGCCATTAAAGGAGTTCCTGGGAGGCCAGAGTTTCAGACATGAAGTGAAGCAGGCAGTGGCTCCGGTGTACTAAGAAAACGTTCTACCTTGATGGTATCCAAGCTCCAGTAAAACACTGTTATAAGTCAATTAGTGTAACGGGGGATTATATAGAGAAATAAAAGGAATTTTTACTCTCATAATTGTGTTCTATTATCACTTTTATCTTTTTCGTTCTTTTTCAGTAACTGCTTTGTCAAGTTTGCAAAGGATCAGGAGCTTATTCCGGGGACGCTGGGCGCAAGGCGTGAGAATTCACCCCCGATAGAATGGCAATCCATCACAAGGCACCACGCACACACACACACACACACTTATTCTCAACTGGGGCAATCAAGGATCACCAATCCATCTACCTGTATGCTTTTAGGGAGTATTTGGGATTAGACCAGAGAACCTGGAGGAGACCCAAACACTGTCCATCTGAACTCATGGAAACTCTGCTGTAAAGTTCACTGTAGCAAAAATTTTAAATTAAAGTACTTCAAGTCAAAGTTCTTCGTTTAGTATCAATAAGAAAGTTGTTACCTTTAACGGACACATAAGGAATTTTTACTTGTACATCTCACCAAAGGCTCTAGTTCTCAAATACAACATGTTATGGGGGAAAAAACTTTTTTTTGACTATTCAGAAAACCCTTCTAATTTAGGTCAGTGGTTGCTCAGTGGGGTACGGCTCTGGGTTATTGACCAGAAAGTTAGTGGTTTAAGCCCTACCTCCCCCAAGGCCCTCAACCCTGTTCAGTCGATATCCAAAAAAAATGTCCATAGTATAGAAAAAAAAAAGTTAATGTATCAGGTATTTATACAAATACATTACAAATAATTTTAAGTATAGATACCCTGAATTGTTTCATACAGTCGTGAAATGTTTTTTTTTTATCGCACCTGATTTTAACTGATCAGTCTCCTAAAACTGCACACTTTGTTGTATTTATTGTGCAGGGTTTAATCCAGGACCCTGTATATCACACTGTACTGCTGCTGTTTCGTCTCATTGCCCCCTTGCTAAAAGCTTGTGCACAGTTCTGCCATGTCACCATGACAGCATCCATGGCAACCTTTTTTAATAACAGAAGGAGACTGAAGCAGTGCTTTACACTGTATACAGCATATTAACCCCAGGATAAAACTGTGTGAGAAGCAGCCGTGTTAAAGCACCGGGGAGGCCCCGGTGAGTGTCAGTCTGACATTTGAACACACTGGATTTAAATTATATGAGGGCTATTCGAAAAAAAAACAGAACACAGTTATGAGGGTAAAAAACAGCCTCCCAGGAACTCCCTTAATGATTCAAACATGTGTAATTGGCTTGGAGCGAGGTCAGGAGAGTTCGGGTGAATGATCGTGTGTGTACAGTCTTCACAGACAGATGCGTCACTTCTGCAACTTCATCGTCATTCACAGACACAGGGGTTTTTATAACCTTAAATGTCAATCAGATTTACGCCTTCGTTCAAGAGAAATTGCATAGTTTTCAAGAAATAAACAATTTCAGCTTTGAATTATAACTTTCTGCCTCCTCAGTGGTAAAGTGCTCGCCCTATCATCCGGAGATCGCTGGTTCGGTTCCCGGGTGATGCTGTAACCTCTCGCAGCCGGAGGTCTAGAGAGAGCTGATTGGCTGAGCTCTCTCAGAGGGGAGGGATGAGAGGTACTCGGTGCTCCTACATTAATCATCACGGCTCTACAGCCAATCAGGGGCGTCTGTGAGCTCACGCAAGCGGAAGGAGCGGATAGCGCTGTCCTCCGAGTGTGTGACTCCGCCCCCAATGGTGCGTGAGCGAGCAGTTCGAAAAGATGCGGTCTGCTGGCGTCACGCGGTTCGGAGGAAACACATGATAGTCTTCGGCCATCCCGGCTGAATGGTAGTAGTAGCCTTAATGTGGGAGCCCCCTAGTGGCGGGGAGGAATTGGCACACGACTAAATTAGGGAGAAAATCTGGAAAAAAATCCAAAAACAAAAAAAAGAAAAGAAAAAAGAAGAGCTACTGTAGCTCGAATTGGGAAGAAGGTTAAGGCTGGTTCCAGAAGAAAGGTTTCAGACAGATCATTACTGTTTTGGTGGCAAACGGGAGGACCTACTCAAAATTAGGCAGGTGCTCCCAATGTTATGGCTGGTCAGTGTGTCTTGTTAAGCATTGGCATACGTATCTTACATATTAGCATACTCTTACTGTCAGAGCTGTAGAGCTTCACATTTTAGGAAGACTCGCTTTGATCAGCTTACCAATTTGTTCCCCCGAATACGGACAGCGAGTCAAACTGACACCCGTCAAGGCAACGTCAGTGAAGTCAAGCTGAGGAAATAAAGGAAAGGAGAATGTTCCACCATACTACAGTACCAATATCACACATGTTTACTACTGTACACACAGAAGTGCAAACATATACAGTATTACTCAGGCAAGATTATAACAACTACCCTGTAAATTGAGAACTGAATTATTGATGGAACGGATAAAATGTCCGTAACGACCTTTTAAAGGTCCAACATACAGAATAAGGTTAGAATTCAGAAAATATGTTCTATAAGGAACGAGCTTTTCTAAGAGAGTATTTATATGATATTTCTGATAAATTCTCACAAAAAAAAAAAAAATTATGTTGTGCAAACAATTGAATATTTTACAGGAAGTAGTTATTTATTTTGTGAAAACAAGTTATTATCTTTTGTGCACACAGCCTGTAACTACCCACAAAGCAAACTGCTCTAATAAAGTAATGAAGGCTTTCATACTGTATTCTAAGAAAAGGTGGGAATATTTACTTTGTGACTGTTCTTGAGTACACATTTCATGTATCTGTATTCCACTTGAGTAAGTTTTATTAGTGGATGCTTTTTTACTTTTACTCCACTTAAAAGGACAGAAAAAAAAATCTGTACTACAGAACATTCCTGTATGGTCTTTCTTACCCAACCACACTGATGTATAGTATTTAAACCGGGAGTTTTACCAAATGCTGCCTATTAAGCGGAACTTAAGTGAAACTTAAGTTGGTTGCAGACATTGAGAAAAACTAAATCTTTACTATGAAATATAAATAAGCTCTATACATTTGATACTAAGTAAATGTGAAGGTGCATACTCCTGTACCTGTACTTTTACCCAAGTACACAAGTAAATGGAGGAGTTCTACTAATCCATCCATCAATCTAACAAACTCTAAAGTCCAACTGGGGACCGTGGACCCGATGGTGGCCATTGTATTGATTCCTTTTACCTGATAATATCCAGAGGTGGAAAGTAATGAATCACATTTACTCACATTACTGTAATAGAGTAGATTTTTTGTGTACTTCTACTTTTTAAAGTAGTTTTAAAAATCTGTAATTTGACTTTTACTCAAGTATGTTTCGTTTAAAGTATTGTACTTCACTACATTTTAAATCATATTCGCTACTGAGTAAAAAATAAATGAATGAAAATGAAAAA
>JAQQZT010000007.1:24248972-24259965 GCA_030068275.1 Clarias platycephalus
GGAGAACATGCAAACTCCATGCACACAGAGACGGGAATCGAGCCTGGCCGGGAATCGAACCCGAACCCTGGAGGTGCCGCCCTTATACAAACTGTACTTGCCAAATATTTACCTTAAACATGGAAAATGTTTTGCTAGGATATTACGTAAAAGGTCCTAACACAGCATTGTTGAATTCTCAAATCTGATTGGGCAGGAGGCTTTGAGTCATTTTCACGAGTACATGATTGTTTTTATAGTAAATTCTAACACATATCTGCTCTAGCGGATGCACCACATACACTATATGGACAAAAGTATTTGGCCAAACCTGCAATGACATTGTATCCAAATATTTCAATATTCACATGGTCCCCATTTTGCAGGTCTTTCCACTCTTCTGGGAAGGTTGTCCACAAGAGTTTGGAGTGTTTATGTGGAAATCCGTGCCCATTCATTCTGTAGCGCATTTATGAGGTCGGGCACTGGTGTGGGATGAGGAGGCCTGGCTCACAATCTCCATTCCAGTTCATCCCAAAAGTGCTCGACTGAGTTGAGGTCTCTGTGCAGGACACATCAAACCATGTCTTTACAGTCCTTGCTTTGTGCACTGGGGCACAGTCACATGACTGAGGAATCGAAAAGGGCCCACCCCATGTTCCCCCTAAGATGTCTTGATATGCTGAGGCATTAAGATTGTCCTTCACTGGGGATAAGGGACCTGATTGAAACACCTGAATTCATTATTCATGGAAGGAGTCTCCAGCATTAGTGCTTCATAACAGACAGCGGTAAAGATGTAATTAGACAGTTTTCCGACATCTGCAGGACAGTGGAGCTATGCGATTTGTTAAGAGATCTTCGATATTTAGGTTAATTCACGAGGAAAAGGAAAAAAAAACTTCTCCCAAAAAATCCACAGTGTAAGGATCGATCCAGTGACAGAAACTTCATAACACTTTTGTAGTCGCTCTGGATACTGAATGTACAGTATTGTACACGTAAATGTGTAATGATCTAATGATGATGCAGTTGAAACTTTTTTCATTTTGTGAGATAACCACTTCTTCTTCTTTGTCATTTTATGGGCAGTTGGTTGCAATACTGCCACCTAATGGACTGGAGTGGAAGATTGAGGCAGCAAATAAGATTATTGATTTTTGCAAGACATGACATTTTAACAATCAACAACACCAGTTACACAAAATTTAAATGTTTAATAAATACATTTACTAGTTGTTCTACTTCAAAACCTGTAAGAAATATCACTGCTCGAAATAAAGCGAATTGATGCTCTACGTAAGATTGACAGTTCAGCACTGAGTTTGTGATTTCTTGTTTCTTGCTAAAGTAACAAGCTGAAAGGACTAAACCTTATCTGCTATAATGTACAGTAAGTGATTCCAGGAATTCTACTGTTTCTGTCCAAATTCATTCTTAATGTCAGATAATGAAAGATATAATTAGGTTTATTTGCTTTGAGGCCACATGAGAACCAAGCCAGTTCCCAAAAGCTCAACAAAAAAAAGATGCAAAACACCACCAAATGGCCATCAGCTCTGTTTTATACCCTGTAGAGACTCAAGACCCAAAAATAAAGCTAAAAATTCCAGGCAGTCCCACGAGAGGCAGCTGGGGAAACATAGCCAAGACCGGCAGGATGCAGACTATGGATTATGTCGTAAACTCAACCTAAGCATGCTTTCCTCCTCCCTTTTCTGTGTGACGGGGCTGCTCGAGGACACCATGTGTCCCTCACCTGTCATCTCCGTCTTGTGACAGCTGGTCATCCGTTGATCAACCCCACGCCCTCTGAAACTCCCCCTTTTCTTTCTCCAGTCTATCACAGTAAACAAGCGTACAATACCACCTGTCCCCCTCTAACACCGTCTCTGCTGTGCTGGTAATTAAGTTATCCAACAGGTCGCTAGTAATAAAAACACGACCTCCCGGAACCCTGAGACGAAGCAGCACGTCGAATTAAATAGCTCATAACAACAAGGGAAAGAGACCACGTCTCTTGTTAGTGTCTGTATGCGCTAACATTTTATAATTCCATGTTAATAAGGGCGCATACATATATACTGTATGTATATATATCAAAAAATCCCCCAGACATGCAGTCCCCCAAGAACGCACACGATCCCCAGATCCCCAGTCTTTCACCTTCTGGTTTTGTGAACATACCTGATTGCCTCATTATACACACACACACACACACACACACACACACCTCTCAGTGATTCTCCATGGCAAAGCACGCCCATCCTTAGAGAAAAAAGACTCCTACATAAGCGAACGCAAAACAAGTGCACTTAAAAGGCTATGGTTCAGATTAATCTCTATATTCAGTGTCACAGACTAGAACCTCTTTTTTTTTTTTCGTTTGTTTTGACCCTCTGATCTGTAATAAGAAAAAAATACAAGAGGGCTGTGTAATTGAAACATGCTGAAAATTGAACCGAGGGCTGGTTGTTTGATTCAAGCAATACTTTTAAAAAGTGTTACTATGTAATGAAACTTCAAAGCAACTAAATAAGAGTTAAATGGTTACCATGAGACATTTGACTTTCAAACACTGAAGGAATTTACTATATTTTTTTTCCTGAAGGCTTGGTTGTTTAGTCACACTACAACACTGGAAACAATGACATAACCACATTAATCCCTCCCTTTGGAAAAATTATTCTGAGTTGTGTTTACATAGTTTTGGACAAAAGAATGTAGGTAGATTCGAATGCAACTTTCACACTAATATTTAAATCATAAATAAATATTACATTACTTTCCTCAATACTGAGAAAGGTGTCAAAAACGTTACTCATAGTGGGTGATGAGCAGGTGACACATACCTGATAAAAAAAATCCCTTGGAGTATTCCTAGTGCTAAAAAAAAAAAAAAAGCTAAATGTGTGCACGCTGTGAAGCAATCAATACCTTCAGAGTAACCTGTGAAGTTACATTTACATGAATTCATTTATTCAGTTGGTACTTTCATCGAAGCAATTCACGCAAGTCAGAATGCAAGTGTAAAAACATGCTGGTGGGACGTGAGGGCCTTTTCAAAGAGCCCCACAGAGGCAATTGTGCATTTTGTACTAATAACCTTTAGGTCACTAGTAAAGAACTTTCAATCATTTTTATCTCATTAAAATCCCAACCTAAACTTGTAAAGAAAGGTTGTATTTTGATCCTTTACGTAATTTACTTGTACATTTCTTCTGGTGAGTTAAACTACAACGATTCCAGTTAGCTGGTTAGCAAAAGCAATGCATAGCAAAACATCAAGTGGTTTGGCACCTGCAAAAGCAGCTGTCGCTCAAACTGACCACACCACTAATTATGCATAACATTACGACTTAATGTAATTATAACCGATGAGTTACATAAAACACGCCCTGTCATGAATGGGAAATCTAGCTATGGAGACCAAAACCTCTTTTTTGTACCAGGCTGTAAACATTGTTTCTTTATGTTGTAAACTTTTAGACACTTGATATGATTCATAGTTAGTAACCTATTAACCCAGAATAAGGATCTATCCTAAAGATCCTTAAGTATCTTAAGCGCTTTTGTAAGTCGCTCTGGATTACAGCGTCTGCCAAATGCCTAAATATAAATGTAATTCATGTACTTCCTTCAGATTTTTACTTTTACGCTTTTATTTTAAATAAATTCAAATGTGGCTCAGATTTGTGGATCTAATCAGAGTTAAGCAAATCATTACACACTGTTGCATCTTCAAATATGGTACTGTAACCTGATAGCTATAGACCTGCCCTTTAACAGGTCCTCTATCAGCCTTTATCACTCAGGGGGGCCTGACTTCACACGTGTTGCTGCAATTAGCCATTTGAACCTGTTGGAAATTATAATGATTCACAAGTCTTCCCTAGCACCTCTATTTATATCCCACCTTAAAAAAAAAAAAAAAACCTGACAATGACTTCAAAACATTCAAAAAGGTAAAAAAAATAAAAAATATTGAATATTTAATGGTTTCAAATGTATATACCTGAAAGTAAGGTTTGTGATACTGTTAAAACATATCAGGCTAGCATGATTATTATGCTAATTTCATCAATCAGCATTTATAGTGGTGAAACACATGTTTAGGTTGTGATTGATTTAATTGAAAAGTTTATATTTATGTAAAAAATTGATACTTTTATATGTATCAAAATGCTTTTTTTCCTAAGGTTCATGAACTAGCAATAAACTAGCTAGCTAAGACCAGTCATATTTATCATAATAGAGATTTCGGAGCAGACAGATTGCACTGATGATGTTGTGTCTAAACAGCGACCTGTTTCCTTCCTCAAATACGATTGGCCTCCATATCTGATTCGATCTGTGCCCGGGTACACTGTATTACCCTCAAGGCATGGTTCCCGAGTACGGAACGAGTAACAGTATACCCTTTTTATACCAAATAAAACTTTTATAACACTTTTGTACCAATTTAAGGCGTCAAGTCTTAAGCGTAAGACATCTATGGACATGAGAGACAAGCCAAATGTGTACATAATGACTGGCAATGACAAGAAACATGCACCCTGTTGTGTATGTCATCAGACAGAACAGCCTCTACAGTAACAACGGTCTATTTTAAAATGCAAAAAGTCCCGCCAAAAATATATTCCCTTATTTGTGGTGTTTTCGCTCGGTGTGTCAACAAGTAAAAAGGAAAAAAATGTGGTTCCCATGATGTTTGATGTCGATGATTGCTCCCTTTATGCTGTATACAGTATGCTGAAACTACTGAGTGCAAAAATAATGTCCATATTTTACTTCATTGCCGATGAACACATTGCACACTCCAAAAGACAAAATCAGGCCAAAGTAATTGACTGCATTGTTGCTGTATAGTGTCGTTTCGGACCAAGGGTTGCTTCGAGTTTTGCAAGTTCTCCTGTGCTACTGTGGGTTTCCTCGACCTCTCAAAAAACATGCTGGTATGTTGTTTATCAATGACAAATAAATAAATTGCACCCCGGCAGGAACGAGTGTAAATTTGTCTAAGATGCATTAGTGCTAGACTGGCGTTATATAGGGTGTATTCCTGCCTCAAACTGACCATTTAGTACAGAGGGAGTATCCCCACCATGCTCATGGAAGACGATGAGGGTTTGATTTCTCAATGGGAAACCCCAACCTGGTGCACAAGTAATCAATGTAGTGGACTCTCAAAGCTGGCGCTAAGTCTCTGAAAAAAGTGGGCAGTTGTCCCACCAGTAGGGGTAGGGGATCCCTCAAACAGCTAGGGCTCTGGTTGGAGGTTCAAGCCCCAGATCCGCCAAGTTGCCACTGTTGAGCAATTAACCCTGTGTGCTCCAGGGCTGCTGTATCCTGGCTGATCCTGCACTGTGACAGAAATGCGAAAAATCATTTCACTATTATGTAAGGTATCTTAATCTTAACGGTGACCCCCAAGTGAAGCAGCCAAACGACAAACAACAACCTCGGATGGGTGCCGGACCCACCGCCACTCTAACCAGGACAAATAAATGATAAAGGAATAGATTTTGGATACAGTTTTACTACAGAAAATCGACACAAAGCCTTAACACGCAGCACTAATCTCAGAAGACTAAAGAAGGAAGACACTCTCTCAGGCTAGTGCACTCGAATAAAGGGGACAAGGGATGCAATTGAGATGCGGCCCCGGGATCACTATGGCGACTGGGCTGTTCTGTTGCTTAGAGAGAGAGAGATGGGATGTGCGTGGCAGGATGACATCATGGCGGGACTGTTTCTGCTCGCTTTAACGTGGCGTGCACGAAAACATGCTGGTCAAAAGGACAGGGTTTAAGGTGCATGCGTAATACAAAAACGGCTGGAATGGGTTCATGGATACAACTGTCATCAAAAACATCAAAGAGGAGGGAGGGCGAGGATACGCGAGGGGGTGAGGGATCACCAAATGCCCCGACATTCCCTTTAGTGCTGTAGCTTCACCCTCTCGCACGAGCTCGGGCTTGGTTATTTCGATGCGCGAAATTAGGAATCCGTAAACAAACGCGAGCGTCAAACCACATCTAGCAGACAGACGGATACAATGTAACCATCATCATGGTGAGGGATCAAACGCGCTCGTGCAGCGGCGCGACATCAACAGTAACTCGGAGCGCGAGCGCGCACGCGCGCGTGTGTTTGTTGCACGCATTGCACTGCACTGCACTGCTTTAAGCAGCTCTTTAAGCAGTAACATGTACTGACACTGACAAGATTGTCTTTGCTGGTTCGTAGGCAACCTGAGGTGATCAGGTATCAAATGCTTTATCAAGACAACAACAACAACAACAAACCAAACCCTTCCAGTAAGCAAACTACAGCATAGCCACGCCTGTTCCCATCCAACCTACTGTACACCCTTACCGTTATCCCATGCATCTCTGCATCTCTTTCTCTCTCTCTCACACACACACACACACACACACATTAAAGAGCCATACATGCACAATATCAATTAAAATCACTCTGTGTTGACTAATTTCAGAGATACAAAATAGTTCTTGGAAAATAGTCTGTTCTCTATCCATCCATCCATCTTCACCAAACATAAACCTTTTCCCTTCACTTGGATCAAATAAATCACACGTTTTATTATTGTTGTTGTTGCATCTCCACTTATTATTATTATTATTATTATTATTATATCTCCATGCAAGTCTTTTCTTCCAGGTGGAAAAAAAATATCTATTCGCACTTACCTATCAAAGACTACGTGACGAACTTCACCGCCGTTCCCGAGTCCGCAGTGTGTGCGTGTGTGTGTGTGTGAGGAAGACAGAGGGAGTGACCGCACTGCCTCCTGATTACACTACAGCGAGCAAACGACTCTTTCAACCGAATCGAGCGAATCGACTCTCCAAGACTCTGATTCAGTTTTAACAGTGTCCTTGACTGCTTCCTTTAGTAGATTGTTTTGTTCTGGCAAAATTAATGAAACACATTTGGTTAAATGAGTAATGTGTAATATGTTTATGTGTGTGTGTGTGTGTTTGTGTGTGGTGTCACAGTGGCTAAGTGGTTAGCGCTGCAGCCTCGCACCTCCAGTGGTTCGATTCCCGCCTCAGGGTCAGTGTGCATGGAGTTTGCATGTTCTTCCCCGTGCTTGGTGGGTTTCCTCCTGGTACTCCGGTTTCCTCCCACAGTTCGAACACCTGCAGATTAGGCTGATTGGCTTTCCCCAATTTGCCCATAATAATAATAATAATGCGTGTGTCCTGTGATGGATTGACACCCCATTCAGGGTGTACACCGCCTCATGCCCTATGTCTCCTGGGATAGATAATGAGTAGGGTCAGGGGTAGCTCAGTGGTTAAGGCATTGGACTATGGTCTGGAGGGTCCCAGGTTCGAATCCCATGACAACCAAGTTGGGCCCCTGAACAAGGCTCTTTAACCCTCAACTTGTTTAAAGTGGTTAAAATGTAAGTTGCTCTGTATGAGGGTCTGCCACATGCCTAAATTAGTGAGTGAATATATATGTGGGTTCTGATATCACATAGCCAAAGAGTCATATGATGTATTATTATTATACTTCTGTATAAAGCAATTAATATCTGTTTCTAGTACAGAATGGAAGTCGTAGTAACATTTCTGGAAGGTGCTTACAGGGTGAAATCAAACAATTCAGTTGTGAGTTACTCGAGAGAATCGAATCAGTGAAGTGATTCGCGTCTGTTTATCTTCAATCTGTATCAGGGCTCTGCCCCACTGCTGCACTGATGACTGAGATAAGGGGCGGGGTGAAACACACACACACACACACACACACACACACACACACACACACACACAAAGACAGATTCAAAACACAAGGTCCGAAGAGATAGATAGATTGATAGAGAAACTTTTCATCTGATATCAATTAAATAATTATTAAATGTCTGAACATATAACACATTTCCATCATCTTCTTCATTTTATCCCAAAGGCATGCAAAACTTTTGCAATCATCAAACACATTTCCTCAGCAATTTCCTGGACATTTAAACACAAATCCCAAACCAGATGTGTATATACTACAGTATACACACATGTGTGCACACATACACACAGGCGCTGTATTGACTTTGAATTAAAACTCTGGGTGAGGAATAAAGTGCTCAGGACAAAAACTGTATGTGGCTTTTTTTTTTTTTTTTTTTTTTTAAACATAATGTTTAGGGTCAAAGTCAAGTCCATTACGGCTTAAACAAACAACCGGACATAAACAGTTGCTCTAGTGTCTGTGTTATGAGAACTCAGCCTGTGTGGGTGGACTCTTTGCCTCTCCATTAAGCTCTGCGACTTCTTTCCCCATACAGCGCACCCTTAATGCATTCATATTTGATGAGGCATGACTTTAACAGCATCGGCTTTTAGTGGGTGGGTCATGCCACAAGTATTACATCACATTTTGTTTGTTTTCTGCCTTTTAAGGTTAATAAGTTGTTAAATTATGCACACCCACCAGGAGCAGCAGCAGAATGTTCAGAATTCACAAATGATTCATTCTTAAGAAAATAAAACTATCTAAATGAATTTGGGAATCTGAGGGCAGGTGTTCTATTACCTCTATTATATCTATTATACTAATAATAAATAATAATAATAATAATAATAATAAATAATAATAATAATAATAATCATTATAATAACAAGTCGGCAAGTATTGCATTGTATTATTCTTTTTATTCTACAGATTAACAGGTCTGATAATAACAGAAACTCAGAAGCTGTATTTCTCAAACTCATCCACATGGTGCAGCTTTGATCCCACCGGACTAAGCGGGGATGCCTGCCATCTTGTCATTCCTGCTGCAGGAGTTCCCATGGTCAGGGCTTGACTGGGTGGAGAAGGTCCCGGTGGACACATCCATCTGCGGAGAGGACTGAAGGGCAAGATGGGAAAAGTTCATATTGTATGTTTTCCCCTCTGAGTCCGAGCGAAGGCCATCTGAGTTGTGGAATGCACAGGGCCCCATTGCCCCCCTCTCGCTCCACACAAAGGCTCCGTGACGCTTTAGAGAGAGAAAGAGAGAGAGAGAGAGAAAGAGCAAAGAAGAAAAAGGGAAGCAAACATAAAACAGATTTAAAGCAAACTAGAGAAGTCCAGTGCAATAGGGTTGGGTTTGGATGAGGAGCGATGCAGCTGTGGTGAACACATCACAGTCAGGCTGCCAAAAGTTGTTCCAGATCAAATCTCCTCCCTTCTGTCAGAACAGTACAATGAAAGAGTGTGTGTGTGTGTGTGTGTGTGTGTGTGTGTGTGTGTGTGTGTGTGTGTGTGTGTGAGTATATATGTGTACAGTATATGGGAGGGTTCGAAATGATAACACATGTGGTTTCAGGACAACCTCAGGCACTGATTTAACGGATGAAAACAGCACAGACATTATCACATTGTGTGTTAAATGTAATCCAAGAACTTCTTATTTTCACTTTCGAAGTTTGTTAGACAGTTTTTTTTAAAGAAATGGTCCAGATCAATTGTATTTGTTTATTGCAATTAAACACTGCATTTTTTTCACTTAGCATAAAATATATTGAAACAAACATTAAATATTAGTGTAGTACTATATTTCTGTCAAAAAATTGTCCAAATCATCTTGCTTTTAAGCGCTAAAGTATCTTTATAGCTGAGCGGATGACCTCCCTATAGGGTCTTGGATTAAGGTTCTGGTTTCAGCATGTTTTTTGCTCACTTGGAGTTGGGCATTGTGGTCACAAAGTGGTCAAGTTTAACATGAAGAAACTCTGAAAACCACCTAATCACTGGGGCAGTGTCCTGCACTTGATAACTGTAGTCTTGACTCTCGCCCTATGAGAATATCAGGAGCAGCTCAGTGGTTAAGGATTTGGACTAATAATCGGAAGGTCCTAGGTTTAAATCCCAGTGCTGCCGCTGCTCGGCCCTTGAGCAAGGCCCTTATCACTTATACACTATACACTTACTCTATACACAACTGTGTCATGAGATACTGTAAATGGACGTCACTCTGGATAAGACCATCCTGCATGCCGTAATTGTGGATATAATTCATTTGCACACCTGAATGATCAGCCAGAGCCACAATAAATAACTTTCAGAATCTGACACTACAGCACTGTGCGTATGAGTGAAAAAAGAAATAAGTAAAGGATGAAGAATTGATTGGCAAGTTTATCGTGCTTACATTTTGTCCTCGGACACAAACAGATCATCGATGAACCTGATTCAGGAATCTGCTGTGCATAAGAGCAGATAAGTCTGATTCCCTTTTGGACTCTTTTGGACTCTCACTGGCTGTTCTTGCAGCTGATCACAAAGAGGTTAGTGCTACTGTATCTGAAGCCTGAATTCGAAGCCTCTATGACTGACAATAATGTGTTGCTGAACTGTGTACACTACTCCAGCAGTCACCACAGGGGCACGCAGTGTGTAGCTGCCAAGCCCCAAAAATAGTTGGCAACTGGAAAATTAGGCTACCACTGTGCAGAAAAATGTGTTGTGGCTTATATCAGCCAAAATCTTTTCCCATGACCAAATCTTCAGTTTCAAACGCGCACCACAGTTTAGTAAAATAGCAAAGGCTTATCTAGATAGATTAACCCATTAGGAACTACATTACTTAGATTATGGTACATTAGGCACCTTCAACAGTTTAAAAGTTTAAAAGTGGAGCTCGAGCTTTTTTATGTTATTGTTTCCATAGCAACAACTCATGTATGAAATTGCATTAAGGATGTGCCAAATAAATGGATTAAAAAGGTGTGTAATTATTGATGTGTTAATTTTTTCTGTGACGAGATATGTGTTATATAAGAAATATAATTTATATAAATTTATAGAGTTATATAATTTTGTTTAGATATTTATTTGTATTGTTTCTTGGATGGAGTCTCCAGTGTCAGTGCTGTGTAAAGTTGAGTTCTCTTCATGACAGAGGACAGAGCATCTTGGTCAACATGACAAGCAAGGGATTGAAGACAAAAAAAGATGCAAACCATGCTCTAAATTATTATATGCTCTATATATACGTATA
>JAQQZT010000007.1:24260065-24279338 GCA_030068275.1 Clarias platycephalus
TGTTGACTCTTTTAGTGTTCATACAAATATTTACACATTAAGTTTACTGAAAGTCAAAACAGTTGAAAGTCAGAGGATGTTTCTTTTTTTGCTGAGTATATATATAAGTTTTTTTGGTTTGTTTTTTTTAATTAGAAAGTATTAATTAATTAATTATTTAATTATTTATGACTGTTGGATTAAAAATTAACTGTCGACTGGATCATCTCGAACATAATGCTCATCTCATGATCCCACTGGCAAAGACGAGCAAGCGCTGAAAGTGTGGGGTTTGAATAGCCGGAAAATATTTTCCGTCCCTGTGAGCTTATGGGATTAATGGAATAGACAGAATAAACTGATACTCTAGAGAAGATCAGGTTTTCTCATTCTAGCAAAATTCCTGTGTTTGATGATTTATCTTTAAGTGAAATAAATAATACTTAATATAGTAATAAAACTCCCATACCTAAAAGAATTTTATAAGTGTGTTACTGTTACAGTTTAATAATAAGCTGTAATGTCATGTGATTTGAAACCAAAATACTGTGTAATTCATCACATCCTTAAGAATAAGAAGTTAAAAGCATTAATTATATGTGATTGAGATATTGGGCTATGTCTTAACATCTTCACAAAGAGGATTTTATTTCTTTTAAAAATTGTTGTTTATAATTTTTTAATGGACCTGAATATAGGCCTCTTCCGAATGGTTGAGATGTTTGTTCACTGTAAATGTATTGATTTATTTACACAAACAAACAAACAAACAAAACAAATATGAGGCAAAAGTAAAATCCTGACTTTTTGCATTGCGATGAAGCGGCACAAATTTGGGGGTAATGGATTCACTTTATTTCTCTTGGTATGCTACAAAGCAATTAAAAATGCATTCTATTTAAAGTGGTAGAGATACCGCTTAGAGAACGAGTGTTGAATCAAGTCATTTCTATCACTCAGCTAAATCCAATACATTCTTTAGTGAAAAATATTTTTCAATGAAACATACTGTAGTGACTCAAAAATGTGTCCAAAACGGTTGAGCAGAACATTAAAGGGTTAAAATGGCTGAATTTCTAGTAAAACCATTAGTAGGTATGCAGATATACAGTATAAAACTAATACTTTTTCTTACTTTTTCTTGATAGGGTTGGTCGTGAATCCTCCTGGAGTCATACTGGTGAATGAAGGACATGTGCTCCACTAGTTCTTTACGCCGGCCAAGAGGACTCAAAGTCGGGACTGCAAAGATCAACAACAATCAACTACAGCAACAAACTATAAGCTTAGTCTTATAGTAAGACCTTTTAGCTGGGACCTTTTAAGAAAACAAAAAAAAGGGAAAAAATGATAATTATTGCATCATTAACCAGGAAATTGAATCTGGTTTAATCTGAAGACTTGATTGCCTCAAACAGGATGGTAAGACTATGCCTTGTTGGAACTTTTAATAGGAAAATGACCCCAAACATACAGTCAAATGTGAACAGAAATAGTTCCAGGAATAGTTGATGCAAAAATTATCTCAATGTCTGGATTTAAACATTTGCTTAACATTTTCGAGGATGTCCATATGCATACACACAAAGCATAAACTATTCTGAAATGATCAGCTGCTGTATAAGGAGTGTTCAATATTCAACCCTGTTTAACATTAAAGGAAGTGCCATCACTTCAAGGAAGGTTCCGTAGAAAAATCAATAGTCATTTTAAAAGAAAAGATGGAAAGAAATGTGTGCGACTTGACCAAACCGAAGTGCAATAATATGCATCAGCTAGAAAGGAAATCAAAGGAACTTCAGCTTATTTCTAATGTCAAATACCATTAGTTTTATTTGATAGCCACTAAAAAGAGGTGTTTTTAAAAAAAAAAATTTTTTTTTTTTAAACATCTGCAGTTGTGCACGGGTCCTTTACAAAGATTAACATCAGCTGAACAGCTGATGAATGAATATGGTGGAGTACTGCCTCACCTGTTCCTCTGGACAAGCCATTAGTGCTTTTTACTCATTTTTATGAAGGATGCCAATACTTTTGAAGTTGACTGTAAATTCAACCTAGCCTAAAGGTTTTGTCATTTCTACATTCTCAGAGGTTTGATGAATTATTAATCCCATACCATAACCATAAAACACACACACACACATATATATATATGCACAGGCTTCTTACTGATTCCAGAAGCTGGAGGCTTATTATTTCTCTGCTCTCGAACCCTGGTCACTGGAATATCCATGACTGGTGGGTAGTCACGTCTCTGAGTGCTCTCCTGACTGTATGCTGTTTTTCTAGTCACTTTCTTGTCTGGCGTATTCAGCCACCATTTAGACTAAGAAAAAGGATAACAAAAGGAAAAACAATCATTATCATTTTAAAAGCAAAGCAAATGATACACAGATACTGTGGAATGTAGTTTCTGTCTAATGTCTAAAGAAATGGGAACCTGTTCATCCCTCGTGTCCTCAGTTTCCATATAAACGAGAGGCTCGTTGAGGAACCTCACGTTGGTCCTGATGAACTTGACATTGTAAGGCTGTGGGATGTTGTGTGTCTTTAGTATCTCTGCCACATCTGGATCTCGGGATGCATATTTGTGGTCCTTGTATGCCTCGTCTGGATTTAATCGCTCGGGGACTTTTTCATCAAATATTCTGTAGGTGTTTGAGCTGGAAGCAGACAGCAGACTGAGTAGGAGGATCCACAAGTTTTATATCATTTAACATTCGGCTTGTGTTCTGTTACAGGATAGAAATCAGCAACAGGGTGGATGCCCCATGGTTCATGGTTATCACGTTTACATTTAGGCATTTGGCAGACGCCAAAGTCATTATCCAGAGCGATTTACAAATGTGTTTTGAAGTTTCTGTCATTGGATAGATCCTTAAACCGGGGAATTAGATTTAACCCAAATATCTACAGTAAGAAACAAATTCTCAGCTCTTCAGTAGTCGCTTAAGTACATGAATCACCATGAATTATTCATCATTTTACCATGACGATTATTAAGATAAAGTGAAATGATTTATTTCTAGGATGGTCAATTTGCCAATGATTACAAATATTACTATAATATTATAGTAATATTATGCCATTCTGGTGAACTCGCAGTCTAAGAAATGTCTCCACTGTGGGACGAATAAAGGTATATCTTATAATATTTAATTCAATTGCGTTGATCTTTGATTATGGCACACAATGTGGTGACCAATATGTGTTCTCTCAGAACCCGTTACATAATCTGAGTGCTGGAATATGTCCATGCCATCAGGGAAGAGAAACTCCGTAGATGTGATAACCTGGTCATTCCTTACATTCAGGTGTCAGCTGACTTCATTTTATTGCCACATAATGTTGCTGAGTCTAGACCTGAGCGACTGAAGGAACCCCAGATCATAACACTGTCTCCAGAGGCTTGTATAGTGGGCTCACGTTGCCCCATGTCTAGCGCTCTGGAAACATAGTCCTGGTTTTTACTGTTGATTTTTTTTACCATGCAACTTCACCACGTGTTTAAATAATCTCCGTTCATATTTCTTTTCATCAGACCACATGAACTTTTTTCCACTGCTCCCAAGTCCAATCTCAAAGTCTCACTAATAAGCGGTTTTCTTATGGCCACACACTTTTCCAGCTGTCACGGCCATTATTTTTTTTAACTTAAATTCCAGTTAAAAATTTAATTTATTGCAAATACTTTAGATTCATTGTATTTATTTTTAGGTTATTGACAGTTGTTTAAGAATTTTCCGCCACGTCATACTGTGTATGGTTGTATATGTTACAAGCAAAAGTTAAATTTGAGCTTTGAAAATCTTTATGTGGGTTGTTACTGTAGAAATGATAATGTATTAAAGCAAGTGATTTTAAGCTGCACTAATCATAGAGAAATTAGATATAGAAATTAAATCAACATCTCTGTATAAAAATAGAGATTTGAGAATTTAGCAATGATGCGGTATACAGTAGTTCACTATATCATAGTATCAGTTTTGCAAACTAAACATGTTCATGATAAATTTAATGCAATTTGAATGTTAACAAGCTTGTTTGAACCATTACTTAGATTTAAGATGTTAAGATGTTGAAATATTGAAATTCCAGTAAAATATTAACATGAATTGCAAAAATACTAAAAACATTCTAAAATCTATTGTTCTTACTCTAAGAGATTAAATATATACTATAGAATGACAGCATGAGAATATATGAGATCTTAATATCTAATGAATTTTACTGTCTACTGTACCTAATACTGTATGTTCATACAATATTAGAAAATGTGGATGAATTTAAAATTATGTTGCTTAAATTGGGTTTAGTGATTTGTAGATACAAATAAAAAACACTGCCATTAAGGATGAAATTACAGACTGAAACCCATAGAAATATATCAGTAGCAGGCCGTTAAAATGGTTTTCAATCAGTCTGGAAAAAAAACATATTTCTTTTATATTATTACATTATTTAAACCCATTAAAGTGTCAGAAATGCATAATATGATAAATTATTAAAAAAAATTTTTTTTTAATAAATGGAATTTTTTTTGACCCTTTAATAATTTTTCTGTGTACATGAAATAAGACACAAAATGCTTTTGAGATGAAAAGGTATGTATGTAATAAATACAATGCAGACATATCATTTTTCTCTCTTTTTTTTTTTTAAACGTGCATGAATTGCAGCTTTGAACAAAACCAGAAATACAGTATTGCCAAAAAGTTATTTATGCAAATTTATGTAAAATCTTATGATTTATCTTTCAAACTGCTTTTTTATACGAACTGTATTTTGAGTAAAATGAGTTTGGAGCCACTTTACATCTTTTCAACTATGTCTCATCCTCAAATACAGTATTATAAAGAGCCCTAGTCATGTGACTAAGTATGGCTTTCAGAAACGTTTGTAAAACATTTGCATATTAAAAAACTCTTTTATTTATTTATTTATTTATTCATTTATTATTCTACCAACTATTTAAATTTTGACTCATTTACTCTGGATTTGACCAAATAAATAAATATATAATGAACATTCAGCCATGAAAATGATTATGCTTTATCAGACTACACATAGACTCTTACTTTTATAAAACACTTAACTGAAGAGGACCACAGATATCTACAGCTGTAGAGTATTGTTTATGGGCTACATACCGAAATGCTTCTGGTACCTTCTTCTTCCGGGGCAGGTTTATCTCCGCGCGCTGATACATTTTTCCTTCAAGTGCATTCGGTGCCTTAACTTTCAAGGACCCTGTATTATTTGGCGGTTGCTAGGCAACCGGGCCAGGCAGTAATTTGACACTGGACCACACAAAATGGCACTTTTTATGCCCTACTGATGTACACACACCGAAGAATTTGTTATTAATCCTCATTTCAAGAAAGAAAAACCCACAAATGTTTACTGAAATAATTGAAATCAGACAAAAATAATAATAAATAAATAATTTAATGAATGTCAACTTATGAAAATCAGATAAGGCTTCTGAATTGTGATTCAGAGTAATAAAAAATAAATAAATAGAAAACTAACGAAACTGCCCTTTAAAGTAATATTTTTTGGCTCAGCCTTATGAGGCGATCGTTACAATCAAGAGATTTCTGTAGCTCTCTGTGAGTCTTCTGCACCTGTCAACATGTAGTTTGACCCACTTCATCATGAACAAACTGCTCCAGCTGTCACAGTTTGAAGGAGGTCCTCCTCAGACCGCATGGTTCAGCTCTTTCCACAGATGTTCCATAGGATTTAGAGCAGGGCTCATAGAAGGCGCTTGTTGGGTGTTTTTGGGTTCCGCTGTACCCTGCAGAGATTCAACACACCCTGTGCCAGGCACAGCAAAGCAGGCCCAGAACATCACCGAGCCTCCTCCATGTTTCACTCCAGATACAGTGTTCTTCTTTTTTAAAGCTTAATGTTCGTGTTTGTGACCATACAGCTGATGCGCCTGGCCAAAAAAAGCTCGGTTGTTGATTCAGCTGTCCAAAGGACATTCTCTCAGAAGCATTGCGCCTTGTCAATATACATTTTAGTGAACTGCATTAAGTCCACTTTTGCTCCAACAGCGTGGATGGTGCTATTCGACACTGATGTACCTTCACCTTGGAGCTCACCTTGAATCTGTATGGAAGTCTAGTCCCATGGATCCTAAAATAGCTCAGTCGGTAGCGCATGAGACACTTAATCTCAGGGTCGTGGGTTTGAGCCCCACTTTTGACAAATCCACTTCGAGGCCAGTGGTGACTCAATTGGTTAAGGCTGATCTGGAGGTGAAGGGTTCAAGCCTCAGCACTGCCAGGCTTCCATTGTTGAGGCCGTGAGCAAGGGCCTTAACCCTTCTGCTCCAGGGACATTGTATCCTGGTTGACACCAGCTTCATTACTGATACATGCAAAAAAATAATTTCACTGTGCTGTAAGGTACAAGTGAAAAATAATTTTAATGTAATATTTGCAACTGTAGTAACAGGACTATTGAGCTGCTTGGAGAGGATCAGATAACTCTCTATTCTTTGCTTTCTCTGCTCTGTGTTCAGTGTTGGATACACCATGATACTAAACAGCATTTCACCATTTAAATAGACAGATTGGCTAATTGCAAGATTAAAGACACCTATAATGCTACTTACAGGCCAAATTAATTTTAGGGATTTTTTAGGGTCCCCAAATAATTTGTCCAGGCATCTATAGTTTTTTTTCTTTATTATTATTTTTTTATTCTGTTGAATCACAGTTCAAAAGCAATGACTGATTTTCATTATAGCGATGTTAATTAAATTATTATTTATTACAAGTATACAGTTTCAAGTTATTTCATTGACCTTTATGTTATTTTTTTCTCAAATCTATGGGTACCGACAAATTAATCCATGTATGTAAATAGACATAAAATAAAAACACTGTCATTTTTATTCACTTATAATTAAATGTATGAATAATGGATTAACCATAATTTGGCAGGCTAATTGGCTAGGCTTTACTGAATTACTGAAAGAAAAACACTACTATGTTAATAATATGTATAAATAATACTTAGATACAACCTAAAACCATTATGATTAGCTAATTAAAGAAAAGTATCTTTAAAAAGACATTGTTTGCATGGAAAGTCACATTACATAATTAACATGAATCTTTTAGAGAGTCATTAGATAGCTTGACTCTTTTGATTGTTTTTTTTTGTAACCCATACAAAGAGTGCGATATTTTAATTCATGATTAAAATATCATACACACACACACACACACACACACATTACACACACTATGGGCAATTTGGGAACGGCAATCTGCAGGTCTTTGGACTGTGGGAGGAAACCGGAGTAAAACCTGTGCCAAGCTTGTACATGTGGACCGGATGGTCCGCTGCAGCGACCCCTCGACAGGAGCAACAACTCATTAGCTAGCAACACATCAGCTAACAGACTGTTTCTGGGTATACTGAAACAGCTAGAAAGAAATAGATATTACATTAAAAAACAGTTTATGAAAGCTAAATAAACCCGTGTTTTAGCGTTAATATTATGCCAGGTGAATAATTTAAGCCTCCATGTTGAGCTACTCTATGATCTAGTTTTGCATTAGCCACATGCATTATGTAGAAGGAAGAAAAAACTGAAAATGTGATGGCGAGCAGCTTTCACTGGGTTGCCTGGAAGTGAGTTCAAAGACAACGACTGGCAGGAGATATTGGAAATCTGAAAACAACCCAATTTGCTGTCTGTTTTGTTTTGCTTTGCCTTCCTGATTTGTTCCCCCACGCTGACATGTAACTTGATTAGAGATCATTAAGGGCCTGTGAGTGGAAATGATACAGCGAATACGTCGTCCTGCTATAAAAAGACATCATTTAATCACACCCCCTTACCTAATCTGTGGCAGGAAAGTACAATATGACGGAGGGGAACAGTGATTAGATAAGGGAACATACGACCTGAGGCTGTTGCTCATGGTGAGAGTGGCATGGTGGTGACAACCTTCAGCTCAAAGTAGTATATCTAAATAAGTTTGATCAATTCCAAACATAATTAGAAGTTGAAAGGCTTGAGTAATATTAGCAGTATTGTAGGGTATATTCCCGAACGCCGAGCTGTGATCTAGCATGTGTTGGTTATGCAACTGTTGGGTGCTTTGGGGATTAGAGGAAGCAGGTCAATGTTAAACCCAAGTAAAAATGGAGAATCTCCTGATGTCATCATCTGGTTTTCAGGAATTCATATTCAAAATATGACACTTGGGATTCGCTAAATTTTCCTGTCACTAAATGTTTACAATATTAGATTGTATAATTAATTAATATCACAAAATCAGGAATATCTGAGTGTGATGTTGCTTTTATACAACAGTTACACAAACACCATTTATTATCAACAGATTATGATTTGTTTGAGGTGAAAGTAGTTTAAAATTCTTACCAGTGCTATGTAGCCCAAAAGGTGGAGAGAATAAACCATTGAGATGGCGGACTGTCCTTTAAATCTCTTATGTTTCTCTTTATATTTTATACTATACTTATATATAGTATATTTATATTTATATACTTATTCTGCTTTCAAATATCAGCTTTATTTATTATTTATTTATTAACTTCTAGTTTCCAAGATTAAATCCCGAACAGCAATAAAGCTATTAGCACTGGAAAGCTAGTGCACTATAAGTCATTGCTCCAAACACCAAGTAGTGCCCTTTATAAGTGGTTAGAGAAGGATTTGGGATTCAGCTTTGTCTTAGAATCTAGAGAGTAAAATTGTAGCCATGAATAAAAAAATAAAATAAAATAAAAAAACACTGATGGTTCAGAGGCATTTCAGAAGAACTTAAATGCCAAACCTCCTGCCAAAAATGCTTTTGTGACTTAAAAAAAAAAAAAAAAAAAAACAGGGTCGCAGGAGGCCTGGAGCCCATCCCAGAGGCCTTGGGGCACTAGGTGGAGTACACCCTGGATTGGGTGACAATCCATCACAAGGCACAAGCATGCACACACACACACACACACACACACACACACACACACACACTATGGGCAATTTGGAAAATAGCCTAATCTGCATGTCTTTGAACTGGAACTGTGGGAGGAAACCGTAGTACCAGGAGGAAATCCACCAAACACGAGGAGAACATGCAAACCATCTCTGTTGCTTTAATTAATTAAATGTTTTATTTGCTAACTGAATTACATGTCTTCCTTCAAAGAGGGTTGATGTTCCTGGATTTAAAAAAAAGATAGACAAAAAGGTGCCTCTATATAACATCTACAATGGACCTGTTGATGATGCAGTGAATTTAAACAACAGATAATGGTCACAAATCAAATAAGGACATTCCAGCACGTGTGAGTGCGTGTGTGTGTGTGTGTGTGTGTGTGTGTGTGTGTGTAGCCTCTGCTACTTTACAACACATCCATCCAGACCTCTGAACAGATCCTGGGTCAGTATAGGAGTGCAAGCTCTCTTTCTCTCTCTCTCGTCCCATGATAAGCCGTTGTCCTAATCCCAGCACTGTCGGCTTAAGAGGATTGCGATTGTCCCGTATTCAGATTTGCAGCAGGAGAGCAGAAAAAAAGCAAAAAATAAGGAGCTGAGAAGACTGCAAAGGTGACTGCAGTGGTGATGCTCTATGCTGCAGTTAAGAGGCTTCTCATAAGATCAGCCAAGAACTGTTTTATAGTGGATCGTAATAGAAGAGGAAGGTTAGCTGCATCATGGCAACACAGCAAAACAAGCTGTGGATTTTTTTTTTTCATAAACTGAAAGACGATCCTAATGAGATCTGGGTTTAGTTTCCTAAAAGCCTCATAACAACTGAGACAATCTTGGCTGTCAGATCGAGCTCGGCAGAGAGAGTGAGAGAGTTTAATATGATGCTATAATTTAAAAAAAGATCCTGGTGCTGTGATGCTTTTGGAAGTTTTTAAAGTCAAAATGTACAGAAAGCAATGAACAGAATACGTGACATGATTTGACCAGAGATGCACCTCGCTCTACCTTACACTGGATGCAGCAGCATTAGTCACACGCTTTGCTGTAATCTGTAATCGGATAGAAAGGAAAGGGCACGGCTCATGCTATAGTGTTTTAGTTTGACCTAGTATGTGTGGCGGCCTGGGGAAACCCTACATGTTATCACCTTTGGACCTTTTGTTCTACTCTTCCCTGGACTGAAATATGTTTCATGATTCTAAACCACAAAAGCATTTTAAAATTTGGGGTCTGGGATAGCTCAGTGGTTAAGGCATTGGAGTACGGTTAGGAAGGTCCCTGTTGGGCCCTTGAGCAAGGCTCACATGTATAATGAAATGCAAATGTGCCTGTAAGTCGCTATCAAAAAAGGGCCAATTGCCTAAATGGTTATATCCAGTTTCTCCTAAACACAAACCTGCACCTTTAGTAGTGTGCAAAAGTCTTGAGCCACCCATCGGTTTTTCATATTAAATTAAAGAAACAGGAACAAATGTTTTACTGTGACAGGCTGCAAAGTGCCTAAAGATACAATAAGAAATGGTTGTTTATGTGACAACCTCAGCAGCAACCTCATTTCCTCTCTCATCTGTTCCAACCACTCAGCATTCAGCATCACCAGTAAACTAATCACCGGCCTGATCATCTGTCAACATCTACACCTGTTTCTCACTGGTTCATGTATTAAGTTAGATTTTATTTTTAATTTAAACTTACTCAACTCTAAGGCAAGGTTAGAAAGCAGCGCAAGCAAAACCATTAGCTTATCAAGTGGAGATAAGAGGCTATATTTTTTTGGCTTTTTTGTCATTTTTGGTTGTTTTCCATCTGTGGAATCTGATGGGTTTTCCCAAACTGACTCATACGTTGCCTGGCCAAAAACAAAAAAAGGTAAAATTTTTGGGCTGCAGTTTGTTAAGGAGCAGAAAGATTGGAAGCAATGGGAAAAAAGTCATGAGTTCAGGTTGAGCCCATTCCAGAGCGTTGGGCGCGTCAAGTACTGTACAAGACTCTGGTGCAGTGTTATGATCTGACGGCCTGAATGTACTGAATGACCGGGTTATCACATCTATGGAGTTCTTCTTCCCCGATGACTCGGCCATATTCCAGGACTCAGATTGTGAAAGAGTGTTTCTGGGAGCAGGACGAATCATTTTCACACATGAACTGGACACCACATTGTGTGCTGCAATCAAAGCGACTGTAAGGGTGACTGAATGAAATCTTAGTGTGTTCAACTTTCTTTTAATTTGTGAAAAATATATAAACATGTGCTACAACATAGAATTTAGTTTTACCTTCAAAAAACACAACATCTGCGGGTGGAGATGAGAACGCAGCCGATTAAAGTATGCGTTTCAGTGTACTGGTTTATTTCTGTGTCATTAAAGTGTAAACAATCATTTGGCAATTCTGGAATACAAGTTTGTCACAAATTTAGTATCAACAAAGAAATAATGACAATCATAGTTTCTTTCATTTGTAAAAAACTATTTCATGCTTTTATATATACAGAAAGTCTGCTAATAAATATAAATGTGTTATCAGTGCAATAGTTAAAGGCTTTGTATACATTTTGAGAAATGCATTGCTCATTTAGGTTTAAATTAATGACTTCTGGTAATGAAGGTGACTCAGCAGGGAGGACGATGTGACCGAATTACGGATGTTTTCGGGGAAAGGTTAAGCCGTCGTTGTCAGGGAGGTGGAATTTAATAACGAGTGCCGAATCCACTGATCTCCAGTTTAGAAATGTTCCTCTCGTTAGTGAACTCAGCACGGTCGATGCGAGAACTGGGACTGCCGATGTTCCTCAGCCAGTGCTTCCTATAGACACACACACAGATGAATTGTATTTAACGACTACACTCTAGGGCTGAAACATTAAGGAAATGAACACTATTTTTACCATTTAACTTTTGAACTCAGTGGCATTTTCTGAGCCAAAGCTGACAGCAGATGAGGCAAAGCTAGAAACATCAACTAACATCAAATAAGCATATCAGAGTAGTCTGAGAAATCAGATTACACATGAAAGCTTTCTCTTTTTCTCTCTCTCTCTCATGGATAGGCGAAACAGCCCATGCAGTTATTCCTCTGAGGACCTTTAAACACATTATCCTGCATGGTGGGCCAAAGAGGTAGACTCTTATTGGCTATGTGTGTGTGTGTTTGTGTGTGTGTGTGATGTGCACAACTGCATCAGATTGGCTCAGCTTTCAACACTACCGGGAAGACGAGTTACACTCTGAAGGCAAGAGAGCATGCCAGGATATTTTCAATACAGGAAGAAACAACATGATTCAAGATTAAATAAAGCACATAAAAAATAATTGATCACTCCAATATAGCTGACAAATAGGTTGCCATGGATATGTTTTTTGCTTATTTAGTTTTATACTGAGGTATTTTAACATTGCCATTCATCTGTCATGACAACTAATTCCACTAATGTATACACAGATAGTTTTGACTTTTTTTGAGAAAAAAAATCTGTTAGTGTGTTATTATTTAACAAAGAAAAATCTTAAATAATTGATATGGTGATGGAGGAAGTCTACAGTATCAGAAAGCCTGCTGGACAGATGGATTTTTCAGTTACTTGACAAGCAACGATTATTTACCCTTCGGTTTAACTTTAATGTGCGGAATTAGATTTGTGTCAAAAAAAGATAAGAGAACAAAAATAACAGAACTGAACAAAAATAAATACACTGAAATTGAATAAAAGTGATTTAACCGGTTTCCTCCCACAGGTCCAAAAACAAGTGAGTGTGTGTGTGTGTGCAACTTCAAATGCAAAAAACTATACACTATCAACATTCTCCACTTTTCTTTGTCTTATAGTGCTGTGGGAGTTTCTTACACTGCTGCATTCTCATTGGCCAGCTGCTGTGTGGAGAACATTCTTTTGATTCTTTTTATTTAATCATTTTTGACACAAATCTGATCCCATACCAGGGATATAAAAACAGAAAACAGGAAGTAGCCATAGTTTCATACAACCTTAAATAAAAACAGTGGACAAGAATATGATGTGTCATCAATTAATGATAAAAATCACAATCATTAGAAAATCACTGTGGTATAAGAGAAATAAGGCACATTGTGATGATGATGATGATGATTATTATTATTATGCAAAACAATCAGCTCAGAATTGGGCCATATCACACCATCACGCCGCTGACTATTTTTCTCCAAGAAGTGTTTTAAAGTGTTTTTATTTGTTACATAATCTAGAACAAAGGTTTCGCTGAAACCCAAAGTAAGAGCAAGACACAGTGGACAGGAAAGCAAAACTGAAACCTTAAAGTAAAATTGTAGATTAAAAAAATCTTTAAATCTTTAAAAAAAATTATTCTATTGACAGATTTTCCTTTATAAAAAAAGAAAAAAAAAAGCTTAATAATTGCCAATAAGGTGGCACGGTGGTGTAGTGGTTAGCACTGTCGCCTTGCACCTCCAGGGTCCGGGTTCGATTCCCGGCCAGGCTCGATTCCCGTCTCTGTGTGCATGGTGTTTGCATGTTCTCCCTGTGCTTGGTGGGTTTCCTCCGGTTTCCTTCCACAGACCAAAGATATGCAGGTTAGGCTAATTACCGTTCCCAAATTGCCCGTAGTGTGTGAATGTGTGTGCGCGCCCTCTGACGAATTGGCATCCTGTACAGGGCCTCGTGCCTTAAGCCTCCTGAGATAGGCTCCAGGCCTCCCCGACCCTGAATAGAGGATAAAGTGGTATAGAAGATGAGTGAGTGAGTGAGTGAATAATTGCCAGAAAAATAAAAGCTTACAAATAGTAAAATATGTATAAAACAGCTTTAATAATTTTATATTTGGTTTAGTGTAATCTTATAATAAGAAATCACTGATAGACTTTCCTAGATTTTAGATATTGTACCATGATGTAATTTTTTTTCCTTTTCCCTTTTTTTGTTGTTGCAATTTTGCGGTTTCAGGTGATTGGCTAACTTAAAGCAGACTATGAAATTTACATTTTGATCATTTTTAGAGTCCAAAACAGACACAAAAGAGATGTTTCAAAGTAGAGAATTCAGTGCCAAAAGCAAGACTTTTTTTTGTCTACTAGAACACTACCAATTATTTTGACTCATAACTTTGCTACCGTTTATTTGCAGCGGAATGTATGTATGTTCTGACAGCTATCCTGAAGGTTACGCATGTGTGTTAAACATTTCACAATGGACTACTTTCTTAAACTATTGTAAGATGATTTTGTAAAAATACTAAAACTCAAGTGTGGATCTGTTCTGGCTGTCCATGACTCAACTTCAGATCCTAAAGCTGCAATGGTTACTATTTTAAAGTTATAGTTTGTTAGGCTTGTTTGTGTTCTGAAGGCTAGCTTTTATTGCATGCTGAAGCAGAATTAATCTTCTGAATAGTAATTTTGAGGATCAGTGATAAAGTACCAGGGAATCAATATGAAACAGTTTAAGCCAATATCATCGGCTTTTCGTAGCAACAGGTCCACTGTGCAGATATGAGTGTAATTTTGTAACAATATACTCAATTTGACCTATTTTGTGAATTTAAAAACACTATATAGGACTATATCTCTGTTTGGTCTGTCCTTTAAGTACTACATATGGGTAGATTAGCGGCTAATGGCTAGCCTGGATCCTTTAGCTCTTAGTTGTGTTTTACCTTTTATACTGTATATCTGAATGTTGAGGATGTCATGATGAATAAAAATCTCTTAAATATTCACCTTAAAAAGAAATCACACAATTGCTAGTAAAATTGCTACCTTTTCTCCTTGTTTTTTCTTTGGAAATGGGGGTAAGTTGGAAATGCCTCATAATGTCCTCAGCTTAAATGGGTCAACAAAGGGGTATATTTTGATCAGCCATTGCCTGTCCCTTTTTTCCCGATTGGCAACAAAAATGCACCTCCGCAAAAGGGGGCGTTGGGGGCAGTTCAGACACCAAAACTCTGCATTAAAAAAGATTTTTGAAACAGAAAGAATATCAAGCATGCTAGAATATTTCAGATGGAAAATTACCAGACACATTGTGTCTGTGTGTGTAATAATGTTTTTATTTCATTTGTTTTTACTGGTTATAGTTAGCATTCCATAAAGTATTACATCTTTGTTTAGGTGGAGTTCAATAAAAACAGGAAACCCAGCCCCGAAAATGATTTATACACAGATGGATGATTTATTGCTGCGTTTGCGTCCGGTGGAGGAATAGCGCTCACGGTTGAGCCAAGAGCAAAGACCTACAAGATATGCTTGGCTGAACTCTTATTAGCACTTGTGCTTATCACGGCACTGATGCATTTTGGATTAAAATGCGAACCACCTTGGACTTTCCATTACTTTCACATTGTGAAAAATTCTTCCTCTTTTCCTAGTAGTGCCCTTGTGCGAGTGCGTTTGTGAGGTTTATTGTGCTGTAAAGGAAAGGAGTATCGTCCTTGCCTTGCTGTTGTGGAAGTCTGATAACATTGAAGTACGCTGATAGGAAGGAACTTCCTCTAGCTGGATGATTATCCACAAACAGCACAGGTCAGAAAAATCACCAGTCATACAGCCGCTTGGACGGAGTGTTTGGTTTCTCCTGTGGTGAAAACTAAAACTGCCACTATATCAGGCAGCAACAATGACGTTTACTGGCACTGTGCCCTTATGGGCGTATCACTGAGTAATAAAGCATTTCAGTAGAAACTGTCATGCCTTGTTGTTGTTCTGCAGCACAAGATGTCTTACAGAAATCTACTCGTCGATGCTACATTGTGCATTTCACTGAGATTTGTTTTTTAATAGATGAGAATATTATTCCAGGGTGCATGTGTGAAAGTATGTCCCTGTAATGTGTGTGACAAGGATCTGCTGGGACAACACCATACTTTTCAGTGTCAAATTAAGGACACACACACACACACACACTGCAAAAATGAACAGATTGCTGGAGATGAGATATCCCATGTGGAAGACAAACTCAAAGAAGGCTTGGGTGATTATGCAAAATTCAACATAAGACAATTGAGAAAAAACCTCAGGACGTGTGGTTATAGGAAAATAATCAACAATGTAGGAGAGACACCAGCACATCCTGAAAAGTTTAATTCCTCATATCCTTTTAAACTACATCAAGGATTACAGATTTGATTTCTTAACCCATGACATCATACTTTTGCATACACTTAGTTACATTAATGTTCGTGAAACATCTAAAAACAAATAATTCCTTGTATTATCAGTGTTATAGCAATAATAAACTGTTGTTCCCTCACCAGACTGTTTTTAATGTTAAGAAGACTAGTTAAGGGGTAACTTACGGATCTGAAAAATAAGTTCAATGTGAAAGTGCCAAAACTTGTAGTTCCTTGAATGATCCATACACTCTAAAAACTGCTGTGTTAAAAAAACAACCCAACCATAACCCAGCCGCTGGGTCACTATTGTTGTTCATCTGACCCAACCAGTGGGTTAAATGTTAAAGTTCTGGGTTATTTTATTTGACCCAACCATTGAGTAAAATTAACACTCTTGCTTGAGTTGACACAATCCATTTTATTTTATTTTCATAAAAGACACAACTTCACATAATGTAAACAATAAAAACAAGAGGCCCCTGTAAATTTGATTTAAATTGCATTTTTTTTTTTGCATTTAATACAATGTTTAAACACTTTTTATATAGAAATTTTCAATACAAATCTTATATTGCCCACATGACACCAAACATTCCCCATCTTAATATTTTAACTATTACTATATAATTTCCCTCAAAATGACATAAAAAAATATATATTTTTAAAAATATTATTAATTAAATGTGGAGTGAAAAAACTGTTGTCCTCAAAAATGTAACAGATGAGTACTCGTGTCCATTAATCTGATCTACAGTATGCAGGTGCGAAGAGACTACTTTGTGTAGTTAACATCAAAGATAAAAAAACAACAACTTTAAAATAAAAATCAACGACCTCCAATTGGCAACAGTATCAATAGCATTGCCTCCAACAATGTGAAAGGTCTGTCAGGTCCCTCCTGTCTCATTCCCAAGGCACAAAACGTGGAACAGAGATCCAGACATCTCCATATTTTGCAGATATCATTCCCATCATGTTGGTCCCCACCTGTGGATTACACACCATCACTTAGTGTTGCAATATAACTAACATTTACGTCAAGCATTTTTGTTAAGTACGTAAAGCTATGTATGTATTTGATGCAAAATGTTTTTTCTCTTGTCAATACACAAAATACATAATGTGAACATGAATTTATTGTCTATTTCTGTGCTTATTTATTTTATATTTTATATTTAACATGTGAGGGATAACAGGATACGGAGCTCCATCTGGATTTAATACGAAACATTCACCCCTTTTCAAATTCTCAACAAACCCTAGATGAATACGATATTTAATTGTTGAATTTACAACTTACAATAAATATTTCATAAGGATGAAGAAAAAGCTCGTTTTAAACGATGATGCATTCTTATTTATTGAATAATAAAAAAACAGAATAAAAAAAAATAATTTTATCCCACACTTTTATCAAAGCATTTAATTTGAACAATAAAATATGCTTGCTCCTACCACAACACAATAAGTAAAAATTTCCTTTTTTAAATTTAATTTTTACTTGCCAACAGAGTTTTCCACACACAGCTTTAGTGAAGATTACTAGTAATTTACCTAAAATTACATTTAAGATTACATTTAGTAAACTGAGTTTTTTTTTATTTGCGTGTGCTACAAACGCACTTTTCTCATAAAATACAGTATAGCCGACTATTGGCACAGAATATAAAAACACGAACTCGACACACCCCCATATCAAAGTGCTCCTACCACAACTACAACATATAAAATTTAGGTAAAAATTCATTATAACTTACCATAAAATACTGCCAGCTTTAAGTGGCGTACTCCTCGCTTCAGAAGTGAAGAATCCAGAAAGTTCAAGCTGTCTCTTAATTCCAAAAACGCAAAGAACAGACTTGGAAGTGCACACTCGAGGGTATGAGGACACCGGGGTATATTGTAAATGGAACGCAGAGTACAGTATGCGTCACACAGCCGCGATATATTATACCATAATCGTATTATACCAAAGATTGCCTTTTAGAATTACACAAAGTAAAATAAATCCGCTGTTAACCAATGCAGAGACATCACAGCCAGCGGTAGTTTTCAGAAGTTCTGTCCGAGGTGAGGCAGCGTTGGCCATCTACATGATCGTAGAGCACCTGAATTGCCTGCATGTAGCTCAAATCTCCGAAATCGTTGGGGCAATTTTTTAAATAGACGCTATCTTTAATGACCAATTGATGTTTTGAGCTGTACACACATACATTCTTGCTTAAATAGCTCTTAAAACTACATTATATAGTTTCAAAACATTTTGCAGGCTGCCGTTTGGAGAAACTAGAGAATAAAGAATACTCCAGTTGTCAAAATAACCCAACCAGGTGTTCATTTGTAAATGACCCACTACATCTCATTTGACCCAACATAGAGCAACCCATCAAAGTGTTTAAAGCACCTGAAATAACCCAGAATTTTGACCCAGCATGAACAACCCAACAATGTGTTTACAGAAACAACCCAGCATTTTTTAGAGTGTAAGAACACTGAAAGTGAGTCAACCCCAATAGACAATTAGTCTTCATTACTTTTTCATACCTGACAGTACAGAAAGTGATTTTTTTTTCTGTAACTCACCCATTAAAATTACATTAAGCCATACAATTCTGCATAATTTGGGGCATGGGCTGATTTGAGTGACAGCTGCACTGCAGGTGTCAAACCACTAGCTGTCTGCTATGCGTCACTTTAGCTAACCTGCTGACTGGAATCATTGTAGTTTAACTTACCACAAGAAATGTAGGAGTTGACATTTAGAACGATTTGTAGATTATGGATAATGGAGTTCAGTGTAATGTAAAGCAACACTAGTATATAAATTAATAATCGCCACCTTAGGGTTTTAGCTAAGCTAATGCTAAGCAAGCCACTGTATCTTAGTAGTAAGTAGGTTTGTTCCAACCAGGGACTGCCAGGCACTTTCCACTCATTTGCCCATTGGGTGGACTCGATTAACAAGGGTTTAGACGGAGTCAGTTCCTGCCAAGGTGGGAACGACCAGAGCTCCAAAAGGGGTCCAGGTGTAAGACGCCAGAGCACACCCCCAGAAGCACTGCGGAGCCACACCCTTAGGGGCCAGAGCTGCCCTAGTGGCAGAAAGGGAAACTATACTTTTTTTATTTTATTTTTTATTTTTATAAATTTAGTCTGTCCAATTCTTTTTACCCCGATTTTCTCCCCAATTTAGTCTGTCCAATTCCTCGCTAGGGGG
>JAQQZT010000007.1:24287943-24301149 GCA_030068275.1 Clarias platycephalus
GAGTCTTTTTTGGCTGACTATATATAGATATATATATATATATATATATATATATATATATATATATACCGCAATACAGTTGTTGATGCAACCTGGATTAGTTTCATGAATAACATTTTCATAGCATTTGAATGAATAACTTGTCTATAATGGTTGGAAATTGATGAGAGAGTTACAGTAAGATGAGAATATCCTGACTTGTTTAAGCCAACAGGAAAGTTCTGGTAACTCAAAGAAACACTGTTTACAATTTTGATGACAAGTAAAACATTTCAGAACACATACTATTAAACTTTGGCCTACAGGAGCAGAAGGTTTCCATTCCTAAAGGAAGTCTAAATAATATGACATGTTCTGTTACATTAACAGCTCCTAAAACCTCTAGGGCTGTATTTTTATTTTTTTTTCTTACTTTTGTTTTGATTGATGGGATTTACTTCATGTTAACTTTCCCCACACTGATCAGCTTTTAAGCCTGGACTCGTTCAGGCTCATCCAGCAAGGCGAGAGATTCTGCGAGAACATGACAAGATTTGAGATCCGCACAGCTGTGCAGATGATCCCTGTAAGTCGGCAGGACAAACATCTGCCCACATTCACACAAACACACATACGAATGTACACATGATTGTTGATTTGCTCTAAGGCTTTAATGCCCAGAGAGAGGCCAGAATCAGAACAGTACACACCACAAAACAAATACAAGACTTAATTGACACACTTAAACCAGACATTAGCAAATATACAGAAGTATAGTACATAATTACACACATTCACGGAACTCAAATATCTGACAATAACTAGTGACAAAACATGATGCAATGGCAAATGGTGCTTATATACTTATATAACTTGACAGGTCCTCTAAGACCTTCTCTACAGTAATTATCCTTTTCAGAGTTATGGAGCATATTCCAGGGTACACTCTTATCATCGGTTACATTATAGCAGCTATGTATAAACAACACATTTTTCTTATTTTTTTTTCTCTTTTGAGGTAGAGGCAAAAACACGTCATGTGACAGAGAAATCAAAAGGTGAAAAATTCTCTGTTCTTAAGATTGTGAAAAATTTGCATTTTGAAAACATCACCATATCCACGTCTAATTTTTATTTTATTTTATTTTTCATTTTCTTAGATATATAACATGACATTTTTTATTTTTTTATTTAATTATATGGAACATACATTATATGCATTACATTGTTCAGTAAACCTTTCACTGTTCAGCATAAATAAATAAATAAAAAAAGAATAAGTTATGATTGAACGAAAAGATATACAGTACGAGAACATTCATGAAAACATGTCATCTCATGCATCTGTGTGTTTTGCCTTTTCTAAGATAAGTATGTTTTGTCATGAAGTGTCAGATTGATAAATGATGGGGACATCTTAAAAAAAAAAGAAACATTTTTTTTTTCTCTGTCTTTCTCACATTCTCGCTGTCAGCCTGGGTTGACCTTTTTGCAACATATTTAAGGGAGCAGCAGGAACATGAACGGATAAGATGAGAAAGTGGAACAGGTATGGAAAAGAAGAAAGGCATGACTGTTGTGAGAAATGAGATGTTCAACAAATACACAATGCCTTTTTTGTTTTTTTTAATTGCTCATTGCTGTCATGTTTATGTTGCAAACCAAAGAAAATAGACTTAGCATATATGGTTCCCATTTGTATATTGTATATATATCAAATATTTTTTAATTCACAGTTAAAGATAAAACTGTGCAATAATCTATATTTTCTTGAGGTACTGATACTGGGATTGGTACACAGCTACCAAATGTGGTTCTTCACCCGATTAAGGGTAAAGCTTTAAGAGCAAGGGTACACAATGGATAAGATATCAGACTTCTGATCAAAAGCTTAAATCCCAATATCACCAAGCTGACCACTGATTGAGCAATGCCCCTAACCCTCATCTGCTTCAGGTCCATCAGGTCTGTGTGCATGGCTGGGTAATCCGGTTTCGTCCCACAGTAAAAAAAAAAAAAAAAAAAGACATGCAGAGTAGGCTAACATGCATTTCCAACTTGCCCGTAGAGTATGAGTGTGTTTGAGTGGCACCCGGGCACCCCTTCTTAAGGTCTACTTAATTTAATGCCCTGAGTCCGCTGGGATAGGCTCCAAACCTTCTGCAACCACATAATAAGCCATATGAGTTATTAAATAATAAATGGTATTAAACGGTATAGAAAATGAGTGAGTGAGATGGGAAATATACATAATACATAATATTAATCTTAGTGAAATAATATAGAAGTAGGTAGAGAGTATGACAAGTCATAGAACATACTGGGTTCACTTAGATAAAGGTGAGATAAGAAAAGCAGACAGGTCATAAAACATAAACAGTAAGCGGATGGGTAGTGATACTCAGTGTACAGTGTGTACCCAAAGTATGTGGGAAAAAAACTTAGAGTGACCCAGACATGAACTGTAAGTATTTTATAATTAGCTGTCATGTGTATGATAAATAGACAAGTCGCGCACACATGTCTAAGTAAGAATATAGACAAATAACCAAAAGACACATGATCAGTTTTATGAATATGAAAACAAAAAATAGCATGTGCATCTACATAATGACAAACAAGGAGATAAATGAAAATTTTGATATAAAAATACAAAGTATAAAGCCCAACATAAAAGTACAAAAAACATAGGGGGCCTGGGTAAGCATCAATAACAAATAAAATGCATAAGAAATCACATATCAAACATCAACCTTCTCTGAGCCAGAACAACACCCACAGGAAGATCATTAAGGGGGACAAAAGCAAAAATGCCGCAGTTCAAAATTGGTGCAGGTGCAGGAGGAAAATCCGTTTGGGTACCAACAGTTGCACTCTCGTTAGTTTGTGTACTAACGGACACTTTAAAATCGGTCTGAGTGGCAACACTTACATGACAAACAGGCCTTAGAACGGAAGGAGCTGGAGTGTCATACAGGCCTAAAGGCATGAGGAGAAGGGCTGTTTACCTCCAGACGAAGTCTCTTAGAAGGACCAGGATTGGAGTCATCCTTCCTAAAATACGTAAGCCCTCTCTCCGGTAGAAATTGCATCAATGACACAGACGGCTGACACTCAGCCTGGATGAGGCACACAGAGGCCTGGTCAATGGCAGGTTCACCAGGGTTATAATCTGTACTGTTCATGCTGTCTGAGCTGTCCAGAGGGATGCAATGAGCACTTGGGCAAGTACAATCAACTATAAGATTAAAATTAAATACGTAAGTACAACAAATTGGGAAAATAAGACAATAAATTGAAATAGTACGCAAGAGATGCTTACCCATAGTCTGTCTCTTTAGAACTGTAGAATAAACCAGGAACAAACAGTAATGTATAGTAAAATTAAGCTCCACCCTAATATTTATTTTTTTATAAATTAAACAAGATAAGTGTAAAGATAATGGAAAGTAATTTGCAAGAAAAATTAATTATAATGGGAAAAAATATAATCAGGAGGTACAGATGACGTAGGGAGTCAGATGACGAGGTATATGATGTAACATAATATGGTAGAAAAACTTCTTTATTCCTTGGAAAAAGTTGGACTATAATGGGTTAAAACATTTGGTAAGGAATGAAAAAGAGAGGTACTGAGGATGAGACAAGGTGTACATCCCTCCCCTTGAAAACTGTATATAATAAGTGTATTTGTATATATCAACAATATAGTGTGTAATGAACCAGATACTTTGATCCCAAAACTAGTCGTAGCAATTCAAAGAAGAGAACGTGGAGTTCAGTTGGAAGACTGAGCCATATGTCTCAGGAGAGTCAGGTTGGAGAGACTGGCTGTGTGTTCTGATGAATCGTCCATGGCAGGTGTAGCAGTGTGTGCCAGACAGGGCAGATGGCAAACCTGATATCCAGTGACTTGAACTTCATGTGTTTTATTTCAGTTTACACCACAACAATACTGAAGTTCTCAAATCTGATTGGTCAGAAGATGTTGATGATTGTTTTTTCATATTTATTTTATAACGCAGATATGTTTAACCTCTCTGGAACAAGAATGTTTTTAACAGTTAAGAAGTAAAGCTGTAAGTGTTCTGACATCTTTAGAAATCTTTACGCTTCGGCTGTTTGTTTAAGTTTTAAGTTTGTTTTGAAGTAATTCCAACAAAGGCTGGTAAGCGAATGGCAGTTAACACAACATGATTGATAGGAGGAACTGCTTTGTTTCACGGACGTTACGTGACATTTGCTATTGTACAATATGAATAAAGCACATTAATACATATTAACAAGATAGTAAAATAATAACTTAAAATAACTTGGGCAACGTTGGGATGCACCAAATCACTCTATCATTAATTACTTTCATACAAAAGAACCATCCAAGTACTGTATTCTACATACATTGCAATTAAACAAGGCATTTGAGGATCAGAATATGACTCTAAATTAGTGCTTTATCCTGTATAGTACAGGTGGACTATAATGGTAAAGCATTTTTCAGTTATATGACATTTATGAGAAGCGTTCCAGTCAAACCGGGAAATTTCTTGTGAATGAAGAAGTAAAAGCATTTACAGAACACTTCAAGCACAGTACGGTGATGAGACTCTTAGTCGCAGTAACACATTTGAATGGTGCAAACGTTTTAAAGACGGCTGTACATCCGTGAATGCCGATGCCGGTCAAGGTGACTCGGCTCTCACTGTACTCGTTCACATCTGATCCTTGAAAATTGACAGATAACTTGTCACCGGCTTGAGAAGGGATGCATCTGTCTGTGGGAACTGTACACACAATTATTCACCAACATCCTTTGCATGTTAAAGAAACTATGGTCCTGACCTCACTCCATGCCATTTCCACATTTTTGGGAAATTAAAGAAGTTCTTGGGAGTCCAGCATTTCTAATGTGAAGCAACTGACTGTCATGGCTCCAGTGTACTGAGAAAACTTTCTACCTTGATGGTATCCAAGCACTACTGAAACGCTGAGATAAGGGCATTAGTGTAGCAAAAGTCCTGGTTTGACTTGAACACGCCTTGTAGATTGTTCCAATATTTTGCTAAACATTTCAAAATGATAATTTGTCCATTCACTTACTATACACATGTTCCCTACTTACTGTAGATTCTTCAGATATTAGACTCATTTAAAATAAAAATACAAAAATATGGAATGTTCAAAAACAATGTTAAACTAATTTTGTTTATCTATAACATGGAAATATGTAGCTTTTACATATTGATTTTACTTCTATTTTATATTAAGCTCGTAATGCATTTAATTAAATTTTATTAGTTTAACCTAAACATAGCATTTTTTTTTTCATTATTGTTATTATTTTTTTTAATTTATTTATGATTTCTTTGTCCAACTTACCTGCTTTACTTCAGTGGAAATGTATTTAAATATGTGGATACATGAATCATTTTTCTTCAGTGTACACATAATTGCCCCTAACCTCCTATAAAAAAAAAGCTTAGAGATGATTTTGAAACCCAATCACCACTTGTAAAATTGTTAATACAAGAATCTGCAGCATGTTCTAACTGTAAAGAACATTTTTGTTTGCAGTAAATTAAACTGGCCTTTGGGCTTAAACTGCCATAACATTTTTTGGCAGAAGCACAGAGCAGACCTGGCATTGAAAACTTCAAGGTATGATTTCTAACAAAGCTTTTAGATGAATGTAAATGTTTGTGTGTGTGAGAGTGTGCAGTGTGATGCTTATGCCACCAATTTATGATGTTTTTGTGAATACTTTTGGGGAAACTCCAGAAACAGTAGGCTCAGGGCCAGTTTCTTTCACCTGGTCATTACCTTGATGTTTTACTGCCTGCAATTACTCTGCAATTCTTTTATATACTGTATCTTCATAAACTGTAATTGAAAGTTTTGCATTATATATCCCAGGTTATCTTTCTAGATCTATATTATCTGCATATACATTGTATGCTATTCATGGATAATATGTAGGTACAATGTCTGAGGGGTGTTATACTCAAAGCTGAACTTTTGATAAGAATAACAGTTATGAGAGTTATGATAGACAGAAACGTTTCTCATGTCCGAGCCATGATCGGACTGCCTGCGTCACGTCTGAAAAGCTGGCCTACCAGGAACTCCTTTAATGGCCCAAACATGTGGAAAGTGAGGTCAGGACTGCACAGGGATGCAGCAATAACTTCCTGTAATGTGCAAGTGGTGTTGGTGAATGATTTTGTGTACAGTTCCCACAGACAGATGTTCTCTCTTGCAAAGTTGGTGACAAGCTATCTTTCACTGAATGTTCATGGGAACGACTGCAGTGGGCTTTGAGACACCTCAACTGAAATCATGATTAAAAGATAGATGGCCTTCTTTAAAACTTTTGAACCATTCGGATATTTTACTGTGGAACATCACCGTACTGTGCTTTACATATATTACAACACCACCGTACTGTGCTGCGTACAGTACTTATTAAATAATAACTAAATCGTTAATGTTTATGTTGGTATCATCTTAATAGCTATCGCACATATTCACTATCCATCGCCTTTATATATGATCAGCCATAACATTAAAACCACTGACAGATGATGTGAATAAGATTGATTATTTGATTACATTGGTATCTGACAAAGGTGGGATAGATTAGGCAGCAAATAAACTTAGAGCTTCCAAACTTTATGTGGGAAAATTGGAAATCATAAAGATCTGTGTTCAGGAATCGTTTAAAGAGCATGACAAGTAGTTTAAGGTGTTAACTTTGCCTCCAAATTCTCCAGATCTTTGCAGTTTCTTTAAACTTGAAGTTTTCTCTAATTTCAATAGAGTGAAAAGCATAAGTGATAGGAAAAACTCGCAGTTATTCCACAACATTATTATTTGTAACTCTAAATAGGGGGGGAAAAACTTAAAATATAACTGTAGCCATTGGAAAATTGCTGTTGTAAAAAATAAATAACTGTAATATACTGTTACCATTATAGGGAAAAAAAGATCAACCTCAGGGTTAATCCCACTTCCTCATGCTCCAGAACTCAGTCTGATCGAGCATGTGTGTGATGTACTTTGTCACAGTGCCAGATACCACTGCACACCTTCAGCAGTCTTCTGAGGTCCATGCCTAAGCAGACAGAGCTGTTTTGGTAGCAGGTATGGTCAATTGTTTTTTCTTTGTTTTTTCTTGTGCACTTCTGCCAACTTCTCTGGTTTCCTATTCCCTCTTAAAACACAACCGGGACAGTAGATGAATCGGCAACCTTAAATAACCTCTCAAAGTGAATACATGTGTGCATGGTTCCCTGTAATGGACTGTTCTCATTTATATGAGATACCTGTCTATGGCTAGATGAGAACAGTCCATTACAGCTCAATGAATAAGTAAGTGAGTAAATTAAATGCTTAAATCCATCTAAAATAAGGGGAAATGTCATTGTCATTTGCTTTAGAAACTTGGGACTCAAATAAAGACTGTGCATATACAAACATCAGCCACTGGAGGCATCCTACACAGCAAACCACACTAAGCACCTACTGTACCTGCATCTCCTGTTTAAAGTAGAGGTGTTCAATTTCAGTACTGTCTTAAACTTCTCACACTGCAGAGCAGAGAGTCTCCAGCTGATTTCCAGTTAGGGGCCTGGCAGTGCTGCCACGCCCTGTGAGTGCAATCTGAAACAGCCACTTTTTGTAGTTACACCCCTTGGATCATCCTTGTGGAGCAAAAACAGTTGCATTGTTGTGGACAGATCACAGAGATGCTGCATGGATAGACAAATCACATGTATCAGACATGCCAGATGGTAACCCTGATACCAAGTGAAGTTTTTGATGCCAAGAAGTTTTTAGACATAGCAGTTTCACAAATGCTTCACATTCATGTGCATGTGTTATTCATTTTCACATGTGATTTTTTTTCTCCAGACGTTATACATTTATGTACTTTAGGCTTTACAAAAAAAAAAAATGCATTTTTCTACATTCATTGTTTATATTAAGACAAAATGTTTTCAATTTATTTTTTTCACACAAGTAATTTATAATCATGTGATTTATAATCATATTATACTCACATGTTATAATCACAATTTACGTGGTTAATTTCTTTTCATATATTTCATTTTTTCACCTGATTTTTTTCTCCATTTATTTAAATGTAATTCGTTTATTCGTTAAATTTGTTTTTTTTTTTCACATTTATTTACAAAATTATTTTTTGCACAAATCATTTATCATCTTATGATTTGGTTATGTCCATATTTTAGTTTTTCTTTTAATTGTTTTTATTTGTACTTAATTATTTTGTATATAAATCATTTAATTATGGTCGCATTATTTTATTGTCAAATATGTGTTTTTAGATGAAATTCATTTATTTCCACGTTTGTGTTTTTTTCCACACATATTTAAAAAATAATCTTTTTACGAGTAGGACTCGTGGTTTCCCTTTCTTTAGATTTGATTTTCTCCGTTAACTTGTCGTTATTGAAGTTCACATGGGCCGCTTCATGGTCCAGTGCAAATTCATATATGTTACTAACACACTGTATGATCACGTTTATTTTCCTAATAGATGTTTTTATGTGTTTATGGCTGGTGTAAAAAAGCAGACTCCAGACATCCAAGGCAAACAGACTTAGGAATTATAAACTTAGCTGAAATATTTATATTTGTGTATAGAGGAGAAAATGAATGTGACTCCACGTTAGCTCTTCTCTTTACAAAGGAACACTTTTAAGATTATACGTTGTTAAGAACGTTATGAAGCTCCTCCTTGCGCACACATTTTGCGTTTATGTATGGATCTAAATAAATATTAGTCATTTTGTGTCCTGATCTTCATCTCGTCGTTGTTCTACGTCAGACCCATAAGACACTCTGCTTTGAGTATCGCACTCTATTCGCGAGTTGTGAATCGATGCGGTTCTCTTTTGCGCTCCATCTTAACGCTGCGCGCGAAATCGAGCAGACAGTGTAAAAAAAAAAAAAACTAAAACAAACAAACCAAAAAGAAGGGCAGATTGAGTTCAAATTTTCGGCAGGATTCGAGCTCCTCCCCTTCCACAATGAAGCTGTTCACACGGATTCTGCTAGGCTTTTTTATTCCCAATGTCCCAGCACAACGTCCTCCGTCCTGGGTGCAAACAAAACCCACACATTTACACGCGTAACTAAACTTTTCCTCTTTAAAAGAGGGGTGAAACGGAGCTTGTTTTTTTAGTTTCATATACTGCCCTGGCCATGGGCGATCACAAAGAGCCGACCATGGTGCAGAGGTCGAGTTCGTTTAGCATCAAGAGCCTCCTGCTGCCGTCCAAGTTTGACAGGCAGGGCACAGGGGGCGCGGAAAAAAGCGCGACTCCAGATCCGGAAAAATCCTCGGAACCGACGGAAATGGACTCCACTCCCACGCAGAAGCGAGTTGAGGATGAATCAGGACCTGGTTTGGAAGTGGGGCGAAAAAGCAGCAAGCACGACAAACCACCGTTCAGCTACAACGCGCTCATCATGATGGCCATTCGCCAAAGTCCTGAGAAGCGGCTCACGCTCAACGGCATCTACGAGTTCATCATGAAGAACTTCCCGTACTACCGGGAGCACAAGCAAGGCTGGCAGAACTCCATCCGACACAACCTCAGCCTGAATAAGTGCTTCGTGAAAGTGCCGCGCCATTATGACGACCCGGGAAAGGGTAACTACTGGATGTTGGATCCGTCCAGCGATGACGTCTTTATTGGTGGAACTACGGGAAAGCTCCGCAGGAGGTCCGCGACATCACGGGGTAAGTTGGTGATGAAACGAGGCCTGCGTTTCGCCCCGCTCGGACTCGGACTAGGCGAGCGCGCAAGCAACCCGCTGTGCTGGCAGCTTTCTCCGTTTCTCCCCATACCTCGGGCGCACTTTAACGGACCCGCGCACGGGTTTCTCAACCAAGGACACGCGTACGGGTCCCTGCTCCCCAGCCTGGAGCCCATCACCACCGGAGACATCGCACGCCCTGTGCTCGGACCCTCTACCTCAGGCGGATACAGCTCGAACTCTGCGACGACGGGATTACTCTCAGCGCACAGCGGCTACTTTGTTGCGGGAGCGCAGCAACAGGCGCTCCAAACCGGCCCTGCTGCTTACGGTATCTCGGGCTCTCCACCGCCGCTTCTCGCGGATTCTAGGACCACGTCTTTACCATCTTTCTCCTCAAGTGGCTTCTCGGGAGTTTTGTCACAACATAAAAGACTGGCATCTCATTCTTTCCTGAGCTGAGCGACTTGTTCAGGTTTAACACACACAAAATGCCGACAGTTGAATTAACGCGTGCAACTGGACATAAACAACGCTGTGAGTTGCATCTCAGCACTAATATTTCATTCAATACCGAAGGAGTTGCTTTAAATGTGTATAGGCACATTTATAAAACTCTAAATTTAATTAAACACCGGATCAGAACCGAGTGACGAAAAACCTTATAGGCAATTGTTTTACACAGTGATCAAGTCTTTGTTTAAGTCAAGTTGTTGATGTTTTTATATTTAAATATATATTAATAATGCAACAGTAACAGTACGAGATCACGCCAAAGGCAACACACGCTTTTATTAATTATCATTATTTACATTTCTTTGTAAGTCACTTATCCATGTTTTTAAGCATATTTATTGAAAATTGAGAAAATACCTATATAATAGGTCCTTAAACAGTTCATTATTATTATTATTATTATTATTATTATTATTATTATTATTATTATTATGGGGTATTTTGTGGTTGTGTTTAACACTGTGAATGAGCTTTAACGCGGTCAGTCAAGGTTTTCAGCTACACACAAGCTAAAGGAAAACTCAGGTTTTCGCGCGTCCTTACCATGATACTAAAATGAAATAATGTGTTAAAAAAGCAAGCTAGTTGCTGATTAAACTTTGAATTATCTAGTGAGCAGCTAAAGGTTGAGATCGGTTGATCACTTGTATCAGGGCAGTAATAGGTCTGTTTTTTTGCACAAAATATTATTCCGTTTTTGTAGATTTTATTCTAGGTCTATAATTTAATAAAATTTTAATGTAAAATTGCATAATGTAGGCCTATAGGAGTTTTCAAGAAAGAAAAATTACCACCCAACAGGCTTAAAATGTTTTACTTTTGACCCTTCTTGATGTGCGGCTTTTTGTAAAATACCGTCGTGATCCTATCACATAATGATTTGCTCTCTATTTCCGTTTAAACCTGTTTTTTTTTTGTAAAACTTTTTTTTACTACTCACAATTCAGTGTGAATTTTGTTGGTTTTGTTGATTATTCTTTTCCCTGTACATAAGCTATACAGACTGAACGTGGTTCAGAATTAAGAAATAAAGTATTGTACTATTTCCTTAGTTGTTGTCTTTCTTGATGTCCACATAAAAAGCTTAAATTCATCCTACCCTTCGTTAAGGGGGCAAAAAAAATCATCTGGATCCTACAAACATAAAATGCCAGTAAACACTGCCTTAAGTCATTCATTATGAGCTAATAATCACACAAACACATTATGTCAACATATAAAGTGCATTGGAAGTACATAATCCAAACACACACACACACACACACACAAACACACACACGATTACTTAACTGAAGTAATCTTAGCTCTTTCTTTTTCTATTTCGTCTGTCGCTATATTGATCATGATCATTATAAATGTTTGTAGATTTATTTATTAATTAAAATAAAGTACTAATAAAATAACAGCAAATAGTACTTCCTCCCCTTCTATTAAATCACAAATCACAAAATAATCCAAATATGTGTGTCAACACAACACTATCCCTCTGTAAACGTTTAATACTGATGTATTAAGTCAAGTCTTCCCATTCAGGGAGAGTTAAAAGCTAAAATCTTTTGTTTGATTATTTCTTAAACACCCTTTGACACTGCTGTAGAACCTTAAGTTTATATTCCATCCCAAGTGCAATGATGCAGTGTGGTGTATTTAATGCATCGCATTAATTCATTCATTCATTGATCAAGCAAAATAGCAATCAATAACAAACACACTGAACAGTCTCAGTCTCATAAAACGCAGCAGACGTGCTCAAACATTCGAAAATAATATTTGCATTACAATCTTTTTATCGGGAACTGGACACTTTATGTAACATATTCACAATCACTCTCCTGACGTCTCGGCGACCCGTTTCCACAAATAAACTGCTGTAAGATGCAGATAATTAAATCAGTGTAGCAAGAGTAAACACGAGCTAACATGAATGCAAAATCACGATGAGACATACAGTAGGCCGAGTGATCGGCACTTGTTTTAAATCAACGTAAACGAGTCTGTAATCTTAAATCCATTTAGCATCATTAATTTAAAAATGTTTATTTTGAACAATCCATAGTTCTAAAAGTGTTTTCTAGAGTTCAGGCCATAATTAGGTCCCTTACCCTTTTTATTCTAAGGTTTTGTTTTTAGGAATGCAATAGAAATTCGCTATAGATTAATTTTAGAAGCTGTTTTTTTTTTTTTTTTTTTTTTAACCATGTTAGGACTCTTACTAACTGGAATACAATCTTATGGTACAACGTTTTGGAACAGTGCAGGAAACAAATACAAAGGATGAACATAATGTTCTAAAATTCACAAATAACACAATAACAACATTTATTTTTTACAACATTTATAATTGGACAATGTTTTTGTATTTGACGTAGTTTTTGAGTAATACATGTTTAATCTCAGGGGAAAACTTGATGTTCACAGTGTGCAATAACTAAGTCATTACGCAAAATGGGGTAACAAGGAATTTATGATCTATATGGAAGATATTAGAATAAACAAGGAGAGCTTTCTTTTGGGGGACATCTTAAATATACGGACATTCAATTAAATAGCATCAGTTTAGCAGTGGGTATGGATTAGTATTTTAATTTACATTTTAAGATGAGTCATTGGAAAATATAAGTAAAAGATAATAAGGGAGAAAAACACCCCAGCCCAGCTCCACAGAAATATAAGCATAATTCCTTAGCCATGTAGTTATTAAAACTTTAGCTTAAATAACCAGGATTTATTTTTATTATTTAATTATTTAACACTCAATATATAAAGAGCTCCATTAGAAAAAGTTTAGCAGGCACTGAAGTTTTAACCGGCGGCACGGTGGTGTAGTGGTTAGCACTGTCGCCTTACATCTCAGGGTCCGGGTTCGATTCCCGGCCAGGCTCGATTCCCGTCTCTGTGTGTATGGAGTTTGCATGTTCTCCCCGTGCT
>JAQQZT010000007.1:24347916-24359490 GCA_030068275.1 Clarias platycephalus
TTGGACGCCTTCAGCATTCCTTTACAATGTAGAAAGAAAGAAAAATCAGGAACCATCATGGAGTTAGAAAGTGACCCAAACTTTTGAACGGTAGTGTACATATGTGTTTAATTTATATAACATACAGTTTACATCATCATTTTACATTATCGAGTCACAATTATGCTGAATGCTGAATGCTAATTTCAGGTAATTGACTACACAGGTGATTGCACCAACCAACCAACAATCAGCCAGAAAAAAACACAGTAGTAGTGAATCAGCAGAATAAGATTAAGATTAATAGGCTTACAGAAACATTTAAATATAGTATAATATAAGATATAAATCAGCTTATGCAATGCATTTATCTCAAGCACCATCACTATCTTTAGATGTTCCAATGAACATCCCCCATGGAGCGTGGCATGAATATGAAGAAGCTTTACAAGCGAAAAGGGATCCTCTACCCTGTGATCATGAGCCCACCAGAGAACCTGGATGCATTGAAGGATCTGGAGGCCAGAGCAGAGGATGTCATGCTGGTCTCATATCCTTAATGTGGTGAGATTTTGAATAATAATAAAAATATATATTTTTCTTTTCATCTTTTTTTTTTTGCGAATCTAAAAAGTCTCATTCACTGCTGGAATGTATGGAGTTTGGGTAATGTACATATCAGATAACACATTACATAACTTCAGATCTTTAGTTCAAAGTTCCTAAGTCCAGCATGCAACTGTGTTGTCAATATTAAACCTTTCACTCCTGCTCGTTGAAAACCTCCCTGGTTTCCAAGATGCTAGATAACACTTCACTAACACTAACACAAGTGTTGGACATGTGTGTGTGCTCTTTGTTTCAATACTGTTAATTAATCACAGTTTAATTTCACACATGCACACCAGTACATAAAATGTGAGACTAAACCAAAAACAGGGTGAGATCTGATTTTGTTCCAGGCTTTAGCTGGATGGCGGGAGTGTTGACGGAAATTATGACTACATGTGGATACACCGTTCCTGAAAAGCCCTCGCTGATTGAATTTCATTCTCCAGACTTACAGAAGATCTATGTTGTTCTAAAATCTGCAGTATAAAGTATATGACTGAGAGGGAAAAACAGTACAGTAGTAGTGGACAAACTGATATTTAGCTGATTACTTCACTTTCTTATTCCTAGTTATTATAACATCACAGAACAAATCTCATTAATATGATAGAGAGAGCATCACATTGAACGCTCTGTCTTTCCTTATTTTTATGATGATGGTGTTTCAAATACCATCAGTTTTACGATAAATTTCATCACAAGTCTCTGTTTGACCTGAACAGGTTTGATATGTCAACCTTGGAATACTGGCAATCAAATATTTTCCATTCAACATCTCAATATATTTTTTCAAATCTCCTCACACTGTCTCGCTAACTGGACTCATTTTCCACCAAGACTTTTTTTTCTCCCATGCATGCCCCAAATTGTGAATTGATTGGTCAAGAGATTTGAAAAAAGTCTGCTTGATATCACTTAGCCGTACTTTTTTAAATTCTGGATTGTGGCTGCAAAACTCTTTATTCCACCTGCTTTCCTGCAGGATTAAGTTTAAACTGGTACCAAAAGTGAAAAGGTTTTTTCAGTAGAATCCAATAGACTCTTATTATTTTTTTGTTCTATGTTTCCATTTCTTTGCACATTGTAGCAGAGATGCCATCAAGGAGGTTACCTGCGACACATTTGCACCCCGATGACATTCCTGTTTCATTTAAGGTCAGTGTGAGAGTGCTTTGCAGCTCGAGACAGATCACATGACCCCAGGATCACTGCTGCATTGTTATGCTAAGAGTAATCACACCTAGTCTATCATTCAATTCTTAAATCTCAGGTTATTATTCAGTGATTCCTCTCAAAGTGCAATAACCTCCATAAATTATTCAGTAACTACACTAAACCTATTATGTACAGTATAAGAGGTTACATCCTGGAGAAATCAGCCACGCAATAGGATTTCATTTAAAATGATAACGTAGTTTTAAGCACATGGTGAGTTTCAGCTCATTTATAATCGATTCTGTTCCAGGGATGGGATCACCTCGTGTCACTGATTTTACTTCCGTTATCTTTAAAAAAAAATTCTTCACCTTCAAAATGTTGTTTATTTTCAGATTTTGCCGGTTTTCCGAAACCCCAAAGACACTCTCGTCTCTTATTACCATTTCATGAACAAAAACGCAGTGCTGCCCAAAGCCGAGTCCTGGGACAAATTCTTCTCCGACTTCATGTCTGGTGAAGGTGAGATGAACTCTCTAGAGCATCATAAAGTTAACCATCTCAAAGGTAACTGGGTTTAGACTTTTGACACTGACCTGGTTTTCACACACAGTGCCCTGGGGTTCATATTCTGACTACATCCTGTCCTGGGAGAAACATATCGAAGACCCAAATGTGATGATTGTGACCTATGAGGAACTAAAGGAGGTAAAAAAGCTGGCCATGCATGTGTTTAGGCATCTCAGATGAAAGTTAATTGTCATATTTATGTCAGGTTTAGGGAACATACCTATATGTTTGATGTGTTCATTTTCCACAACTTAAATATAATAAACAAGAACAACAACCCCAAACTTTTGTCTTTTAGTTTATGATACGTTGTCTGAAACAGTCACTTGAGGCTGGAGGGTAAATTAATATTAACAAACTTGTCTCATTTGATGGACAACATACAGTAACCCAAATGTTTACTCCTGTACAGTAGGATAAGATCTTCTTGGGACAGTTTTTCTTTGAACCTTTGAACCTTTCATGTTCAAATTTTGATGATGTAAGAGTAACATCATCAAATGGTGTCTAAATCTTCCAGTAATCACTTACATTTACATTTCGGCATTTGGCAGACGCTCTTATATACAGTAGAGCAACTTACATACAAGAAGCTACCACAGACAAGCAAAAAGTTTATTTGTTTTTGTAACAGTGTGTCATTACTATCAATCCAAGTAAATGTCATTCAAATTTAGTGCAAATATTGTCAGTTAGACAAAGTTTTTTTTTTCCCCTTTCCTCAGAGGTTGCATGAACTGCAATGTTAATGTTTTTGCTTTACAGAATCATCAGATAGGATGTTATTATGTGGTAATTTATTTTGAGAATTAAATTTGTTTAACACATACAAGTTTTAGTTTTAGCTTAGTTTTTGTTTATTTTTTGTTTATTTAATTTTTTTGGTTCTTTATGGTTCTGAGAAATATTTGCTCTGTGCTGCATTTATGGTTGTTGTTTGTTGTTGTTGTTTTTAAAACATCATCAAACCATTGCATGTCGTATTCTGCTGTCATATAATGTTGTATCGAATTGTGAGTCGCGAGGAATCGACCATATCTTGTAGTGAACTGTACCAAGACATAAGAATACTGTACAGTATCGTCCCATCTTTACCTGATAATCATGTCGGTCTGTGAGCTTTTCTAAGAGACAGCGTGTTCATGTGTGTTACACTGCTCTGTGATACAGCATGACCAGCATTTTAAAAAAAAAAGTCACAGGGGTTGTGTCCCAGAGGAAGCCTGTACAGTATTTGCCCTCCCTGAGACTTGTAGCTTTTAGTAGCTAAACATGAAGGAAAACCATCTAAAGGTAAACCTTTTAGAAAGGTAATTATAGCACAATTACTGGTCTTTATGACAATATTAAAGAGTATAAATGTGCATTAGGTATAAAATATTCAACATACAATACATGGTGTAAAAACGTTTAATCAGATTTAAACAAGTTTGCAAGTAAAGGACTGCAAAATATTGTAATGCAAATATATGTAGAAGTGTGCTTGGAAAAGTAAACAAAATATATACATGAAACAAAATAAATATAAATGAATAGTACAAGTACTAATACTATAGCAATAAATCATGTATTTAAAGAGAAAATACAGTATAGTGGAATCTATGTGCACGAATACTATAATCATTACGGCACTCCTGTTCTCCCGGTATATCGCAGCTATGAATCAGGACTTTAAATAGTCCTAAAATATTTCAGGGGTCAATATATAATACCCCTTAACTATGCCTCTGAGATGCCTCCCACAGTCCAAAGACATGCCGATTAGGCTAATTGGCGTTCCCAAATTGCACGTGGTGTGTAAATGTGAGTTTAAATGTTCCTCACTGGCCTTCAATTGTTACCATTGGCCTCCACGGCCTCTAGTTGGACTACAGAGGTTCCTAGATGGATGAATGATCTCCTGAAAACAATTTAAAATTAAAAATTTATTCGTCACAGTACGATATGCAGTGAAATGCTTATATGACTGCTCATGACCTTAAAAGCAAGACATAAATTATGGAATAGAATAAGAATAAAATATAATAAAATTTAGCTGTAGAAAAAAATAGAAGAACAAAATAAAAATTTTTATATATTTTTTTTTATAAACTTAATTATACAAAATATAGACTATAGATAGACAATATATACAGTAGACAATGTGGCTGTACAAATATGGAAACTGTTGTGGAAATGAAGGTATCAAAATGATTCTCTGTGCTAATTCTTATTCTTTCCCAGGTGAGGTAGGAGACTGGAAGAACCACTTCAGCGAGGCTCAGAGTAAGCAGATGGATGAAGAGTTCAAGAAGAAACTATCAGGAACCAGACTGGAAGCCAAGCTTAAATACGAGCAGTACTGTCAGTATTCAGGGATATTAAACACTGTCAAATAAGAGTTTATTTTAAAAAGATACATTAAACAAGTTGTATTGAAACGCAGTCATTAAGCATGCATTATTATTTGCTTTACTACCCAATATGTTGGATGTTTAGAAAAAAATGAACCTTTATTACTAATAATTAAATTCTTCACCACTAGGAGGCGCCACAGTCCATGGCTCATGCTATTTTTTCCTCTTAGATGCTGTGACTCAAAAAAAAAGTATACAATTCACAGGACACAGCACACTCATACGCTGTTTCAGAATAGCCAGAGAATATTAATTCTGTCTGAACCCCAGAGCTATAAATGAGTGTCACCATGGAGAGCCTTCCTCTTTCTGTCCCTGTTCTCTCAAGAGTCCCCTCTTCAATCTAATGAGCACTAATCAGGCCAGGGCCCCTGCAGAGCAAAGCCAATCAACAAGAGCAGGACCGCGACAGGAACAGGAGACAGTGGAGTCATTACTGAGAAGCTGCCATTTCTCATCAAAACAACATTTTCATTTAGGAAAATCGCAGAAATGCAACCAGCAGCTGTGGAACTTCTGGGGATCGGATGATTAATAAACCGTGAAACAGCACATCAGTTATCTAAACTCACAAATCCTTACAAAAAAGGAAAATAAATAAAATTAATTATTGGGTTTATATCTGTCCTTAGCAGAAACATCATATATTTTACATGATTGTATAAGTAAAATATGCTCACGTGTAAAACAATAGCACATGAATCATAATTGAATACATTTATTCAGATACTATTCGTACATGAACAAATGTGGAGAATTATTTATGCAAATAAATCCCATCAAAAAACAGTGATGAAAATAATTGTATAAAATAAAATGTGGATATAAATCAACTGTCATTGTGTGAAGGATATTATATAAAATTAACTGTGTAAAGTGAAAAAAATCCTTAAAGAAAAGAAAAAACACATTTTCAAATAAACTTATCATGAAAGCATCACATGCAAGTATTACCATATTTATCTCTTTGTCTATTTTTCTTTTTATGTCTTTATGTATCTTATTATTTCTCTATAGCCCATCTGGTTCAATGTTCCAGAAAAGTATAAATAACTGGAAAAAAAAAAAAAATGCTGCCATAGACAGGCACCAGAACTTTGGCTTGATAGATTGATTTGGCTTTTAATAAAAACACCTTGGAAAAACTCAGATGTATAAAAAAAAACAAGTAATCATGTTAAATAGACAAAGTTGAAAAATCTACTCAGTTAAATTTTATTTATACAGCACTTTTAAAAATGGTTAAAACAACTTTTCAGAATCAAAAGAAAATCAAGTAAATCAGTATGAAATGTGTGAGAAAATATGCATAAATCAGAATGGTCAGATTGTCCCTGATGAGCAAGCCGCGGGCGACGGGGGCAAGGAAAAACTCCCTGAGGAAGGAACCTTGAGAGGAACCAGACTCGACAGGGAACTCCTCCTCGTTAGGGTGATATCAGATAGCAGAGATTGATTTGCAGTCATACTGAGTGTTAGGAGGCTGGAAGTTCAGTATAACAGGAGATGTGTTTCAGTTAATACGAAGTCCAGTTCATTATTTGAGGCTCGGGTACAAAACTGTTTGTAATATTTTCAGTCCTGAACTAATGGAGTGACAAGCCTCTAGAGAACAGCTGTCTGCCACAGCTGAGTCCAAGACCACAGTCACCACACACCAAGCAGACCACATGGGGCCTCCATGTGATGAGATCTCCAACCAGAGGCGGGGCACCAGGATGAGTCAGACAGGTTCAGAAGGCAGAGGGGGTCTGGATCACTGGCAGCTCAGGAGCGACATGTGCAGCTTGACTGGGAGAGGAGAGGAGAAGAGAAAGAGAAATAACAGTTATATGGTCACATTCACATAATCAAATGTATATTTAGTGCAGAGTGCAAGCAGGGACTCCGGCAGGACTAACTATGACAGCATAACTTAAAAGGGAGAGCCAGAAGGAAACACAGACATGAGGGCTCCCTGAGATGTAAAGCGACCAATCACTTCACCGTCAACAAACCTGAGTGATCAATGAGAGTCGGGAAGAGAGCATCTAAACGTACCAGTTCACCGTAATACTCTACGTCCATCAGTCCCCCAGATCTACTCCTTTACCTAAGGCAAATCTATTCAGTCTAGACTTAAACATTAAAATGGGAAGGCTATTCCATAACATTTCAGCTAATAAAATATACTATAGGCCTATATGTTTAATGTTACCTTCAGAACAGAAGTACACCGTGTCAAAATGCATTAAATTCCAGGAGAAAACAGTCAAGGGCTGCAGATAATTAGCTTTTTCTAAGAAGGGATGTTTCAAGGAGACAAGCGTCTCTAATCATTTGTCCATTTTTGATGAAGAATGCGGGCCACTTGCCAAGACCCTCACACTATTGAAGATCTTGACTCATCAGCGGTGATGACTTTGAGCTGATTTATTAATGAACGATGTGCTCAGCGCGTCACGTCGTGGTCAGAGACTTGATACCTTTGGGTGAGAAAATAAAACCTTGAAAACATCCAAACAGGTTAGAAACCCACCCTGGATATGTAATTCATAAAGCAGTTTCAAAGTTGAATTAGTCTGACCAATATATTCCTGCAGCCTTGTTTTTTCTTTTATAGCTCTTGTGCAGGGCGCGTTTAAATTTGTGACATTTAAAGTGAAATATGAGGGATGTCAAGTCAAACCAGGACTTGAATTATTAGCTATGATTTTTTTCATGAGCAACAGCAATAAGATGATTGACATTTACAGAAGACTTCAAGCACAGTACGGTGATGAGACTCTTCGCTGCAGTAAAACATTTGAATGGTGCGAACGCTTTAAAGAAGGCTATACGTTCATGAATGACGATCCGTGGGCTGAGATGGCTCAGAGCCTTCTGTAGTTGTTCCAGTAAACATTTCCACATAGTGTATTTGGGCCATCAAATGAGTTTCAGCTTACTGAGAAAACTTTCTACCTTCCAAGCACAAGTGAAAGACGACAAGTGTTATTCTTAGTATAACTTGGAATTTTCAAACAGAGCGCTCTTGTTCCCATGAATAAATAGATCCTGATATTATGACAAATGTGTACAAATTTTAATTAACATGGTGAATGTGGTTGGAATTTATACTTTATTCAGAATTTTACCTAAAACTTAATTAACAATTGCTCTCATGATGCTTCACTTGTTTCATACCATAGCTAGTAATGTTTGAATAAGTTACTCAGTCATTTCTAAAGTAATAAATTATAAATTACTCATCTAATTGCACTTGAAATTATTCGACTCAAATTGAAAATGAGTTTTTTGGCCAAAATTACTAACTTGCAGCTGTGCGTAATAAATCAGTAAAACAAGATGGTTTCCAAAGTCAACGCAAAATGCACATTTTAATGACTACTACAGTACAGTATGAAAATTATTCCACCTCTTGATGAGAAACATCTTCAGTAATATGCAACTGTAACTAAAAACCTAGAAAAAATTAAAAACTCATTGGAAAACTCATGACCAAGCGAGGCAACAAGGTTGGAATTTGCTAAATTGTATACAAATAAAGTAATAAAAAAGAAAAAAATGTGGCCCAGTAGTAGATTTCTTGCCTGCCATGCAGGAAGCCCGGGTTCAATTTCCACCTAATGCCCAAACCCCAGGCACTGGATAAAATGTGAGGGTTGAGTCAGGAAGGGAATCCGGCGTAAAACCTGTGCCAAGTTGTGTGTGGATTGGATGGTCCGCTGTGACGACCCATCAACAGGAGGAGCCCAAAGACTTGCATAACTGGTTTTCAAAGACAGTTTATTACATTTCTGTTCATTACATTTCTGTCTGTTTTCTTGTAACTACAGTACATACATTTCCCAATAGATTTACTGTAGTAAGTCAAGGCAAGGCAAGTTTATTTATATAGCATACACAATGGTAATTCAAAGTGCCTTACATAAAAGAAAAGAAAATAATCATAAAATGAAATAGAAAATAATATCAATAAAACTTTTTGAAGAAAAATTTTACATTTTATTTAAAATAAAAATAAAAACAGTTTGCAATGAAACTTTTGAACTAATAAAAATTTTATTTAAAATAAAGATAGAAAACTAATTAAAACAAATAAAAATTTTATTTAAAATATTTACACGAGTTAATAAACATAAAATCATGCAGTCGGTTCGGACGCAGCACAGTGCTCAGTAGCGACATCATTTTTAGTAGTGACCTAGTTATATGCCTTAACACTGTTTCATTTATTCCATATCATAGCAAGGATTTTTGCAAAAAACCAAAAAGTCTAATATGAGCTAAAACATACATTCATACTGTACACATACACCCATACAAAGTTGGATGGAATGAAATTTGTTAAATATCATACAAATAAAGTTGGAAGAAGATCTACGAATACAAACCCGAGGGTCAAAATGTGACTGAGGGTTCCCTTTTTCTTTCTACATCACAGGATCTTCATTTAAATCGTTGAAAAATAGGTTTTTGATAGGCCCTCCGGCTTTTTTTGGAGGCAAACTCTCACTGGCCATATCTCAGCAACCAGCTATGATACAGAAACAAACTTGGTATCAAAATGGAGCTTATTGACGTCGGAAGCTGGAAATATACAGGAAGCTTAAAACATCCAAAATGTGACTTAATCCCTGATTTAATGGATCAAACTCCAAGTTAATAATGTATTATTAATCTGTTAAAGGCTTCAGCGGTTACAGAGTTGCATTCAAGTCTGAATAACTAAAAAATATCTACCATAAATGAGGTTTATGCAGATTCTAAAAATAAGTTAACAGAGAAACTCTTGGGAGTGTGCTGTTATAGGGAAATAATCAGCAACATGGTGATGGGAATTCAGCCTGGCATGAAGCAAAATTAGTGTTAAAACCTGAAGTTAATTATTTTTTTCTAGAACAGAACAACCTGAAGTGTGAAAATATGACTCGTCATGCGCATGCTGATTGGGAAAGATGCATTTGTGCACAAAATAAGTTTTAGGAAATAAGAGAGAAAACATTAACAGTGTAAAATTCTATTTTTGAACTACAAGTATTTATTTAGTTTCACTTAATAATTCATCAGCAGACAAAATTGAAACAATAAAAAAAAAAAAAATACAAGTAAAAAGTAACATAAAAAAGAAAAAGTCTCAAATAAAGAAGTGTACTGTGCACTATGAGTCCTGTTTCATTCATAACAAAATATACATGTACAGTGATTGTGTGGAGCCAAAGTATAAAAATATCAATGAAGAAAAGAAGAACTGACGTTGTTTTTTTGTATACATAGAAGTGTCACAGTGTTCACTCCTTTCACTCATTTCCTATGACTAATATCGGGCAAAAAAAAAAAAAAAAACAGAACCGTTCTCATATGAGGTTGTGTAATGAGCTGAAAGATATGTTGCAGAGAAATGTAATCCGTTTAAATGTTAAATTGAAACCACTCCAACAAGAAGAAGTACGTTTTTTCATCCAATCATCCATTCCTACTGTGAATTCTTCAATACAGCATGAAAAAACAAAAAACAAAAAAAAAACAGGTTAGACAATAACAAAGCATGTTTAAATGGTTAACATATTTAGCAGAATGTTTAAGTTGCTTGACCTTCACCTAAATCACCTCCGTGATGGCAGCCTGAGGACGTCAAGACGAAGGCCATAACTGCACAAAACCAGGCTCAAATCAACAATAGAGCTTTCTGGATTAGCAGCCAATTTCCCTCTCTGGTTTCCCTCTTCGCTGATAGTCCCTCAGCACTAGTCTCAGGAAATGAGCGCAGTCCGGTCATAATAGACGCACAGGCCACCATTACCTCAACCATGTCTGCTTTCCTGAGGTGCTTCATTAATCTTGGCATACATGCCTACACAAAGGCCAAGTCAAACACTTTTAACATCAAAGCAACCCTCATGTAGATAAACCTCTGTGCCGGGAAACATGTCATAATGTCTATTTGTGACTTTCACCTGCCATTGTGCAGAACAGTAATAAAAAAAAAAAATCATTAAGGAGGTAGGATATGTGTGTGTGTGTGTGGATTTGTCATTTCTTCTACTACAGCAGATAGATAAATAAATGATAATATGGGATCAAACAGTGTAAAGATTAAGCACCCGTGGGTTAGCAATTATAGGAAAATAATCAACAATGCGATGGGCTATTTGTAAACATTAATTAGTCTAATCTGCATGTCTTTGGACTGTGGGGGGGAAACCCACCAAGCAAACTCCAAGAGAACATGCAAACTCCATGCACACAGACTCGAGGCGGGAATCGAACCCGGAACATGGAGGTGCAAGGAGACAGTGCTAACCACTAAGCCACTGTGCCGCCTGACTTATTTCTACCACTCAAATTTGATTGATTTCCTATCAATTAAGATGTTTTTATCAATTCCTACAGCAATTTGTTGCAATTCCTATTCATTTATATATCTCATGTCATACATTACACTTGCATTTGCATAACATAAACATATATGGGACAAGTAAGCTTCTGTTATAACTTACTTTAAAGAAATTGTATAACTTGCAATACCGCTTCTCTTCCCATTAACTAGTCTTCTATCTCCTGGATATATAAGGTTAGACATATCTCTATTTAACAGTTCCTTATGTAATATACCGTAGTAACTAGTCCCTGCATATGCTCCCCTGAGGAAAACTGCTCCTATAATTACAAAGACTGTAACAACATGGCCTGCCTGAGCCTCTCAGCAGCTGCAGGACTGTTTTTGGCAGGACGAATTCGGATGTCTTTGAAGATTCAGACCTGGAGGTGTTCACAGACAGTGTTCTTTGTTACATTAAGAACTGCATAGACACTGTCACAGTGGACAAACGCATACGGATCTATCCCAATCAAAAGCCCTGGATGAACAAGGAGGTCC
>JAQQZT010000007.1:24359590-24375728 GCA_030068275.1 Clarias platycephalus
ATCAGCCTCAGCACCGGGTCACCACAGGGTTGTGTTTTGAGCCCCCTGCTCTACACCCTGTACACTTACGACTGTACCCCTGTCCAGCATAGTAACACCCTTGTCAAATTTGCAGATGACACAACAATAGTTGGGCTCATCTCCGGGGGGGGATGAGTCTGCCTACAGGTATGAGGTGGAACGGCTAACAGCCTGGTGTGGAGAAAATAATCTGCTCCTCAACACCTCTAAGACCAAGGAGGTCATCATAGATTTTAGGAGGGAAAAAAATGGACATTTCACCACTGTTTATCAGCGGGGACTGTGTGGAGAGGGTTCCGTACTCCCGCTTTTTGGGAATACATGTTGAGGAGGATCTGTGCTGGGGGGTAAACACCTCTGAGATGCTGAAAAAGTGCCAGCAGAGACTGTATTTCCTGAGAATGCTCAGGAAGAACAACATCTCCCAGAGACTGCTGGTGTCTTTTTATCCATGCTCCATTGAGAGCATACGTACATACTGCATATGTGCGTGGTACTGCAGTTGCACTGTGGCCCAGAGAACGGCACTGCAGAGGGTCATTACTACTGCCCAGAAGATTGTCGGCTGCCCCCTCGGCAATCTGGAAAACGTACACAATTCCCGCTGCCTAAAACGTGCCAATAAAATTGCAAAGGACAACTCACACCCGGGACATCAACTGTTTGATCTACTGCCGTCTGGTAGACGGTATAGAACATTAAAAACTAGAACCAGTAGATATAAAAACAGTTTTTATCCCAGTGCAATAAGAGTACTGAATGCTGCTATAAAAAAAAGACTCAAACAATGTGCAATAAGATTAAATTATTTATGCATTTTTTTCTGCAATTTATGAAAAAAAGATTGTGGATCGTGCAATAACAGAATGTACGCTTTGTGGGAGTGTGTGTGTGTGCGTGATTATGTTTCAAGGTTGCATTGAGGGATGGCACTTTTAATTTCGTTGTACTTGTTGCAATGACAATAAAGACTATTCTATTCTATTCTATTCTATTCTATTCTAATATTTTTCCAGTCTGCATCCTACGAAACGGCCTCTTCTACTTAGCTTATCAGCCTGCTCATCTAGTTCTTTGTAAGTGTATCCATTCTTGATTAGAACTGTCTTTTTGCTGAATAATTGAACAGTTGTTTAATGGATGTCTTTTCTGTATTATCTCAGATGCTCAATAATCATCCTCCACTCCTCCACTCCTTTAACAGGAAAACAGTAAACCATCTGACATTGCAGGATTATTTGGTTATTAGGAGATTTATAATATCGGTTGTGCACATTCTTTATTAACACACATTAGTTGGGAGTGTGTTCCTTTTGAAGATGTATCTGAAACCCTACACCCTTAATATTTTATAAAGTGGCAGTAATCTTATACTTCTGTTACGAGCACTCTTGCTATTCATACATGCACGGCTAGTAAGCTTTAAGTAATTCACACAAATAAATTAATATCACATTTATGCCAACTGCAGTTTGATACTGAAATAATTTGAGTACATTTGTCCATTTGTCTTTTCTTGAATGAAACTAAGTTCCAATCAGTTCCAGCTTGATGGTGCACCTGTGTACAATGCAAGGTCCTTGACATGGTCTGGCTGGGTTTGACTAGACGATGCTGAATGAAATGGAACGGAATAATGCGCATGTTGCATATCCCTTGCTTATCTGTGCTTCCACAGTTTATAGTGAGCAATTAGCTATAGAGTGACATCAACAACAAAATCCATTATGGTAATTCTGCTGCTCTTTGCATTGATACCACAATGCGTATTACACTATTAGGCCAGGGAATCCCATTGATTTGACATTAAACCAAATGGCAAAATGGATAAAACAGACTATTTCAAACTGTGCTGGTATATGGGAGGATATTCCAGCAAGATCCAAAATACAAGCAAATAGAAAGAAGGGCATGGTTAAAGATTCAAGCTTGACTTGGACAAGTATATGGTCCAAGATCAATACTTGGCTCTACTGGGTCCTTTATTTCAATTTTATTATCAACTCTTGGGCATGTTCATGGTTCAAATCCACTTTAGGAGTACATATATTGTTTGTGATCGATATGGGCCATGCTGTGGTTGAAGGCTAACACTGGGAAAGCCATGTTTTGAGACCAGTCATCTGGACCCCTTGTCCCCTCCAAATCTGCCCTGCAGATCCCCTAGCTGGAATTCTCACCACATGGAGACCACTCATTGCTGCCCCATGTGGTCAGTGTAATAACTCAAGATGGTTCCACTTAATATTCATAAAGATGGCTTTGGACTGCATTAGGACAAACAGTTTTTATGTGATGGCTTGTGACTGCAGTTGCTTGTTTTAGGACTGAAACTGCCACAAACAGTTTTGTATGCAAGTCAAATCAGACTTCATGGTGGCTAAAATGCATTTCCTGATATACAACTGCACTTTTGACCTAATAGGACAACGGTATAGAAATGATGCATTTATGGTCATGCTATCTGGTATCACCCAAATGAGGATGGTTCACTTTTGAGGCTGGTTCCTCTCAAGGTTTCTTCCTCATCTCATCTCAGGGAGTTTTTCCTTACCACCAAACCTTCTGGCTTACTTATTGAGCAGAAATTGATAAAGTTAAAAATGCATGTTTTTCAATTTATATCCAGTGTTTTTATTTCTTCGAAGCTGCTTTATGACAAAGTCCATTTTATAAGCACTATATATACACGAATAACGCTGAATTGAATATTGACCCTGAGTTAGCTGTATGGTGTGAGAGCAATACTGGGGGACGCCTACAGTGTGAGATCAACTAAATCTGAAGCATGGACATGGTTCAAAAATAACAATGGTGCTGTTGAATGGGTAAAAATCAATACTTGTTTGTGCATGGTTCAATATCTAGATCAAAACTCAGTTAGATGCATGGTCAGGGATCAACAAAGGTCATGTACAAGATCGACACAATGGCAGGCACATTTTGAGATCAACTCTGGGTCAGAGGCCTTGACTGAGAGCTACAGTTGAAAAAGTGATATGGTTTGCAATCAGCTGGAGTATTGACATTGGTGTTCAAAATACACAAATCCTGTACTTGAGAAAACAAAGAGATACTCTATTTAAAATATATTATTCAAGTAAAATCAAAAGTCCTCCATTTCATACAAAAAGTACTTACATTCGATTTTATAGTGCCAAAAGCAACAAGCTTGTAATGCACTGTAGCCTTCGAGTCATAGTAGAAAGTCTTTAAAAAAAAGTGTAAAAGTCTTTGCTTCAAATCCTACATACCACTGTGGTTAAGTAACACAACTCCAAGCAGAAATGGAGTGAAGACGAAGTGTACAAATATTTGTTGTAGGATGTACTGTAGCAAAGTAAATGTAAAAGTAATCACTCATTAAACTACTCAAATGAAGTACAGAGACGTGAAACATGTACTTAAGTACAGTAGCAAATTAAATGTATTTAATTACCTTCCACCTCTGTCCAAGATAGATGCTGGCCACGCATTTAGATTGATTCTGGTTCACATGTGTAGCCTAAGAATGACATTGGAGAAGGCCCATACTTTGAGATCAACACTTGGGTAGATGGATGATAAAAGATTGATGCTGCAACCGGTGTATAGGGGCACTCTGGAGCAGGGAAAAAAGGTGCTAGCTGGAATATAAGGAAGGCAGATGTGTCACTTATATCAGTTTTCTTCCATGATGTCTATGCTGTATTGTATGCAGTTTCTGAAAGCCTTAAGCTGTAACACCTGATGCAATTATACATGTGGAAATGGCAAAAACATACTCACAGCAGTTATTTTCAGATTTTTCTGCTTTTGAAGGTTTATAAAGTGGCTTAGTCACTGACCTGAATCTACAGCAGATGAAAATGAGAGTTCCAATCTGATTAGCAAACATGCAGAATGCTGTAATCTGATTGACCCTGTGGGCCAATGCACTCGGGGAGTTGGAGATGCGCATAGGCAACTTGTAATGATGAAACACGATGCCTGTAATGACCGGCCCAACTCTCTCCTCGTCATAAGTTTATGAATCTAATCAGAGTGATGATGAACGTGCGTCCTGTGACATCCAAAAACGATATTTGAAAACAAATAAGAGAAAATTTGACCTGTGTGTTACAGAATAGGTTTAAAATATGTAATATACCTTACAAATCCTGACATGGGATATTGTCTTAAATGTCATAAATAAAGGAAGGTGTAATAAAAGATAAAAGATAAACTAAGTTTTATTAAAATAATCTTAAGCATATATATATATATATATACACTGAGCTATTCTTCTTGCAGAATATTGGCCAGGTCACTACGTGATGCTGGTGGAGGAAAACGTTTCCTTACTCGTTCCTCCAAAACATCCCAAAGTGGCTCAATAATATTTAGATTTGGTGACTGTGCATGGACATGAACTGCACTTTCATGTCCATCAAACCACTCTGTCACCAGTCTTGCTGTGTGTTTTGGTGCCTTATCAGCGTGATACACTGCAACGCCTTCAGGATACAATGTTTGAACTATTGGGTGCACAAGGTCCTCCAGAATGATTTGGTAGTCCTTGGCAGTGATGCACCCATCTAGCAAAAGTATTGGGCCTAGGGAATGACATGATATTGCAGCCCAAACCATCACTGATCCACCCCCATGCTTCACTCTGGGCATGCAACAGTTTGGGTGGTACACTTCTTTGGGGCTTTTCCACAACGTAACTCTCCCGGGTTGTGGGAAAGACAGTGAAGGTGGACTCAACAGAGAACAATCCATGTTTTACAATGTCCACAGCCCACGATTTTCGCTGCTGGCACCATTGAAACCCACGTTTGACATTGGCACGAGTGACCAAAGGTTTGGTTATAGCAGCCCGGCCATGTACAGTACAGTGACCCTGTGGAGATCCCGACGAACAGTTTTGGTGGAAATAGTAGAATTGAGGTGCACATTTATTTCTGCAGTGAGTTGGGCAACTATGGTTTTATGTTTCTTGAATACAATCCGGGTTGGCACCCGGGCATCCCTTTCAGACAGCTTCCTCTTGTGTCCACAGTTACTCCTGTTGGATGTGGCTTGTCCTTCTTGGTGGTATGCTGACATTACCCTGAATACCATGGCTCTTGATACATCACAAAGACTTGCTGTCTTGGTCACAGATGCGCCAGCGAGACACACGCCAACAATTTGTTCTTTTGAACTCTGATATGTCACCTATAATGTTGTGTGCATTGCAATATTATAAGCAAAACTGTGCAATTACTCTGCTAATTAAACCTTCACACTCTGCTCTTACTGGTGGAATGTGCAATCAACGAAGATTGGTCACCAGGCGGGTCAAATTTAGCCATGAAACCTCCAACACTAAATTGGCCAGTGTTTCAGTTTCATTGTCCAACCCCTGTATATACATTAGCATTAGCCAGCTTAGTGCACAGGTTTCATGGTTAAATATGTGGAGGTGCCATATCATCCTATGATCTTTTGCTTAATGTGGGGTTTTTGTTTACTTCCTACTGTAAGTTTATAACATAAAAGGGTAGCCAAGGACATTTAATTGCAAAACCTGCATACTAAGCAAGCACGCTAGCTAGCTAGGTAGCTAGCTAACCTAGCTAGTATTAGTGATAGACAAATAGTTTTACTTTATATTTTAATTACTTTTTTCAATAACAGATTAAAACAGAGTAATGCCACTGAAACTTTCTTAAACCACAGAACTTTGCCATTTAAAAAAAAAAATGATAACAAATATGATTTTTAAGCAATTAGCTAACTTATTCCAGCATTTCATGTCAGGAAACCACAAACTGCTTTATCAAGACTTTTTCTTGTTGTTACAAAGCACTGACACTGTAGACTACTTCCATTAATATTAAATAATATTTCTTTACAGAAATCTTCACCATATTAAAGAGCATACAGGCTTCTTTGTTAAAGAACAACACATTTTTTAGTATTAGATTATTTAGCGCATCTACAAAACAAGTTCCTGCTTATTAGCTGTTACTATAGAAACCATTATCTGTTAGGACAGTTATATTGATTTAAACCTTTTAATTGAGTTATAGTTGGAACAGAGCCACTGCAATAAAAATTTATTCAACACATTGTGACTAATCAGAATCTAGAATTCTGTAGAACTGGAGACTGGAATTCTGAGACTGGAAAAGTAATTTATACACAGAATAATATTGTATTTTGTTCTGGTTATAAAGCAGAAATAAATGTGTTAGACTTTTATGTGCAAGAGGGACAAAACTAAAGTGATTACACCATTGTAATTAGCCAGCCAATGTATAACTTATGCCTATACAATATACACTACAAATCAAAAGTTTGGACACACCTTCTAATTCCATGGTCTTTCCTGATTTTTATTTCTTTCTACACTGTAAAACAATGCCAAAGGCGTCCAAAATATGCAATAATCTCCCTTAAACAGTTGATATTGAGATGTGTCTGCTACTCATGCTCTGGAAAGTCTTCATAAAGCCTCTAATCTGAGGAGCTGGTTGTTAATTGGTGATTTCTGAGGCTGGTAATTCTAAATTAACTTCTCCTCTGCAGCAGAGGTCAGTTTTGGTCTTGCTTTCCTGGGATGGTCTTTATGAGAGCCAGTACTGTTTCATCATGGTGATTGATGGGTTTGGAAAATGCACTTGACAATACTGTTCTTTTGATTTCCAGAACATCTGACCTTCATGTCTTAGAAATAACAACTGACTGTTGACAAATTATGTTGTTGTTGCTTAATTATCTAATGCCATATGTTTTTTTTGGTCATAGTTTTGAAAAAAATCCATAGCCTTCTAGAATGTAGAAAATGAATCCAAACTTCTGTCCAAACTTTTCACTGGCAGTGTACAGTATAATAAGTCGGCTCCACGTTCGTCAAAAGTCTTCCATAAACTAGAAAGGATTCTCAGCCTTTTAAAATCAGTTCTTGTGCATTTATAACACCTTTTAATGATGTTCCAGGGATAGTGATGTCGCCTCACATGGTTCCAGGGTTTGCTGTTTCATCCTGAGTTTGGATGAAACAGCAAACCCTGGTTTCTGTCTCTGTTACGTTTTGCATGTTCTCTCCATCGGTGTCTGACAGTTTTCTCATTTTCCCAAAAAAATGCAGGTAGGTGAAGTGCCTGTGCTAAACCCCCCCCTAATGTTTAAATAAGTGTGTCAACGTTGGTAAATGGCACTCTGTGATGGCATGGTGGTATAGTGGGTAGCACTGGGTTCGATTCCTGCCTTAGTGGGTTTCATCCGGGTTTCCTCCGTTAACTCCAAGAGCCCAAAGACGTGCAGATTATGTAAATGGGTACATATGATGCACACAGGGATACTTGCTACTGTACACCTTTCAATCCCACACTCTATTGCACATACTCAGGATCTTCCCACCTTATTTAATCTATAAAGTTACTAAATGTTGTGTAATTACTGCGTATAGTGTTTTTTGTACAGTGTTATTTATGTTAGTCTGTACTCTGAGTGCTACAAACAGCCGAAACCAAATTCCTTGCGTGTGTCAACATACTTGGCGAATAAAACCCGATTCTGATTCTGATTCTAATGAGCGTGTGTGAATGTTGACCAGAGGTACTACCATGGTTGCAGAAATGGGAATAAATACACTGGCCATCACAATCCCTGGTTGGACTACAGAGGTTCCTGGATGGATGGATGGATGGATGGATGGATTGGTGACGATTCCAGGTTGTATTTCACCTTGTTTTCCTGAAATTCATCTTGCAACTCTGACCAGGAAAAAAAAAAAGTTACAGAAGATAAATTATCTATCTACTCTATCTTCTCTATCTTCTCTATCTATCTATCTATCTATCTATCTATCTATCTATCTATCTATCTATAAAAAGTTTCTAAAATATGTACATAGGAATATCAAGTTAGTTGAATGTATAATTTATTTGTGCGGGTTTATGTGTTTTGCTTCATAACTACTTCATAAACTGATGTCTGCTTCTCCATCGGTGTCTGACAGTTTTCGCATTTTCACAAAAACATGCAGGTAGGTGAAGTGCTTGTGCTAAATCCCCCCCAATTTTAAATAAGTGTGTCAACGTTGGTAAATGGCACTCTGTGATGGCATGGTGGTGTAGTGGTTAGCACTGGGTTCGATTCCTGCCTTAGTGGGTTTCATCCGGTTTCCCTCCGTTAACTCTAACAGCCCAAAGACGTGCAGATTAGGGTACATATGATGCACACAGGGCTACTTGCCACGCCTTTCAATCCCTTTATGTACACTGTATTGCACATACTCAGGATCTTCCCGCCTTATTTAATCTACAGTATAAAGTTACTAAATGTTGTGTAATTACTGCGTATAGTGTTTTTTGTACAGTGTTCAGTGGCCACCACTGGCCGGCACAATCCCTGGTTGGACTAAAGAGGTTCCTGGATGGATTGGTGACGATTCCAGGTTGTATTTCACCTTGTTTTCCTGAAATGCATCTTGCAACTCTGACCAGAAAAAAACAACAACAAAAAAAGTTACAGAAGATAAATGATCTATCTATCTATCTATCTATCTATCTATCTATCTATCTATCTATCTATCTATCTATCTATCTATAAAAAGTTTCTAAAATATGTACATAGGAATATCAAGTTCAGTTAGTTGAATATATTATTTATCTGTGCATGTTTATGTGTTTTGCTTCATAACTACTTCATAAACTGATGTCTGCTTCTCCACTTTGCACACAAACGGTTACTAGTAAAAGTGAGTCAGCCCCGCATCAGTTAAACAAATGCGATTTGAGCACGTGCTCTCGAGCTCCAGACCACCGGCCATTAATTCCCTCCCCGTCATTTCTCTGCTCGATTCTACCGGGACCTTCATGACGCAGGAGAGAGTCAGAAGAAAGCGAAACGACCGGCTCTATAAAATGCGGCAGGCAGAGGAGGAGGAAAGCAGATCCAGAGGAGCCCGTGTACATCTGAGCAGCACGACAAGAGGAGAAGGGGAAACTTTCCGGGAGGAAAAGCATCAGAAGTTTTTTTTTGTTTTTTTTCCCCCGTCGCTCGGTTTTTCTTCCAGCACCTCGGACAGCGTCTTTTCAGGTTCACACACCTACGACAGTGAGTAGCTAAAATATTTATACATGCATGAAAATAATTTTAATAAAACAAGATCTTTATATACACACAGTAAAAAAAAAATTCTAGAAATTTTATTTAACATTAGGTTTTCAAAACGTTCTACCGGATGACAAACACAAAACTTATGCCAGATACAAACATATTATTGATTATTGCAAGTTATTTTATAACAAAAAGTTTTCCCCCCTGTTATTCATGAACATTAACATCTGCTCTGAGGTTTCTATCTATATTTTTTATAGTCTTACTTTTTTAAAGATGTGATTGTACATAATCAGGGAAGCAATTTATGCACCCTGTAGATAGTTTAGAAATTTGCTTCAGGATTAAGTATGTAGAAATTATATACATTCAAACTCCTATTTAGAACTTCAAGCAATTCTGTTTAAAATTTAAACAGCTGGAATGTTTTAACATTTGGTGTACAGTACATTGAAATATCCACATATTCTAGAAATTCTGGTTATGGTTAAATAGTCAGCATTCTAAGAATGCAGTTTAGGTTTAGTCTGCTAGAAATGCAAGAATTTCAGTTGAAGTTGAAATATCTGCAATTTCAGAAGCTCAGTTAAGGATATGTAAGAAAATGTAAAAATTTTGATTAGGATGAAATGTTGGAAGGAAATTCTAGAAATTCAGTTTACAACTAAAAACGAATACGTTCTAAAGCTTCAGTTTAATAAATAAATAAATAAATTTGACACATTCAGTTTATGATTAAATGTTGAGAAATTTATTTTAGAGAGAATTGAATATATGCAAAATTGTAAAAGCTTGCGTTTGGGATGAACTATCCAACATTATAAAAGAAAAAATCAGTACAGAATGAAACATTGCCAAAATTCAGTTTAAAAATTTAAAATCAAAAGTTTCTGTAATTTTGGTTGGGGACTGATATGGACATGATGGTCTTTCAGGTTATGAAGAAACATCTAGACATTTTAACAATTCAGTTTAAGATTTAATATTTTTGAAATCCTACAGATATACAATTATAAAAATACAAAAAGTAAAAATATTAATTATTAGTTATTTAGAGTGGATATTAAGCAAACATTCATAAAATGAAAGAATCAAACAGTTATATTCATGACTACTGGAGTGGAACCATCAAGACACCTTTTATATCTTTTAGTGCATGCTTTAATAATATTTTACCTGTAATTAATTTTGGAGTAAAGTTTTAAAGCTATATTAGTGGTCCATAACGGCCAGTAACATGACTTGTCTTATTGTCTTAACTTATTTTCAAAGATGTAAAGATAGTGTATGAATGATTAATAGTGTATCCCTTTAATAATTCCAACCTGGCGACAAGTAACAGTACAGTTTGGCACCTAAATGTTCTTTAGTGTCTACTTTACCCATGCTCATGACCTCTTTTTATATACTAGATATGAAGAAAGCCAGAAGATCAGTGAGCACGTCACAGTTGTTCTTTGTGGCTGTGTGTAGCGTGCTGTGCTGCAGGACACTTTCTGCGCTCCCAGCCATCAGCACATACTCTGCCATCAGGTGAGAAGAGCGATTCCCCTCCGAATTCATTTTTAGAAATGCCTTTAAGTAGCTTGTTATAATTTTTTTTCTTTTATTGTAAAGTATAAAGTAAACACTCATTGATGCTCTGTACTGTAGGTCAGGGAGTCTGAACAATGACGGTGACGGCACATGGGTGAACGAGCCCTCTCAGGATCTGGAAGTGTATAAGCTTCTGTATGAAATTGCAAACACAGTGGAAAGGTAAAAATAAATAAATAAAATCAACCAATCAATCAATCAATCAACCTTTGTAAGAGGAACCGATGATTCAGAAGAATGTATAGCAGAAAGTATAGCAATAAATGCATCTATGAATTTTAGGATGTTTTTAAATAGAAACACATCTATTTAAATTTTATATGTGTGTGTGTGTGTGTGTGTGTGTGTGTAAATTTATTTAATTTATTTTAACACAGACCACCACGACATGCTGATGGCCTTTTTACCAGTGGATACAGTAAACTCCTTGGACAACTTTCAGCCAAAGAATACCTCGAATCCTTACTTGCCAAGCGTGTCAGGTAAATATTTTATTTTCGTTTCATTTCAGATTTGCCCATGACCATGATGCCACCCCAATGTAATAAAGCTTGGAAATGGCTGTCTAGTGTGTCTGACATAGTGGAATATTTAATTACGAGTACAAATATCTGTCCAAACAGAATTACTCAGTAGGATATTGAATTAACCGTACTAATACAGATATCTGTCTATTTGGGATGATGGAACTATAACACAATATTTAATTAAAATCCCACATCAGTATATAGTTCAATATTAAATAACGTTCACAAGTAGATGCTTGGTTGAGAATTAAGGCTATGGATATCTTTGCAATGAAAAGGACATCATGGTTTAATTCGCAGCGATGAGTTGAGCGCAGACGACCTACGCATGAAGCGTCACTCGGATGCCGTGTTTACAGACAACTACAGCCGATATCGCAAGCAGATGGCGGCCAAGAAGTACCTGAACTCAGTCTTAGCAGGAAAGAGAAGGTAAGACAGGTGGTCATAAGACTGCATGATTGCTAAGGAGTGCATATGATGTTTACATGTATATTTATATTAACTACACTCAGAAATAAAGGTACTTTCATGCATGGTTAGAAGACATGGTTGAAATCAAGAAGCTGATTTAATTTATTTCTTTAACATTTTTAAAGTCCAACCATGTATACATTAAATCACATTTAAATATAAATTATCCATGCAATATGTTACCATATACAATATGTATTACACACCTTTCCTTCTAGTTTTACTCTATTTGAATAAATCAATAGCAGCTACAATACAGCAGAATAACTGAGTACTAATCTGAAACGGCTGAAAAGAAGAAAAGAAAAACACCATTTTGCAAACATGCTTGCTCTTGCATTATTAGTTGGATGTGTTATATCAGGGAAATCATCCTCTCTGATAGATTATTGATTCTCTGATTCTCCAGTGTTCTGCCTATAAGAAGCTATACACTGTCCTGATATTTCCTTGTAGCCCAGAAGATGCATTAGCACTGTCTAACCAGTCCAAAAGCACCGACTCTTCCTTACCTCAAAGCTATGAGGACGAGGTCGATCAGCTCCTCCAGCAGCTTCCGCTCTAAACTTACAGTACAACTGTGCAACAAGGTCTGACTCACCACTAATCCACTAACACTGGTATTTGCTTAATTAACGCTGCTGTCGCTTCATTTTCATCACTCTGTTTCTGTGTTACTGTAAAGCAACTTGTCCACTATTCATAATCTGTAAATCTAAAGAAAGAGCTTTACTTATATTCCAGCACTCAAACATCAGACATGTTCTTGTTCTTGTGGTTCATTCCATTTTATCATAATTTCTGCAACAGGTCGTCATTAAACTGAAATTCAATCTCTGTTGCTGCTTTCTTTCTGTTTCTCCCCCCAGAACATCTAGATGACGATGACGATATTTAATCTGGCACGTTTAAATATTGGACCTATAATCTGGTTACTGTAAAGCAAACAAAACACCTTGTATTGACATGTTGTGTGGCAAAGATCATTACTGTTGTGTCTGTTCATCAAAGAGCTATATTTAACTTTATTTTTAAGACTGCTGAAATCGTGTGTCTGAAATTGTAATGTATCAAAATGAAGGAATAAAAAATATGTAAAGAAAAAGAAGTTTGTCAGCGAATTGTGTTAACAAATAAAGGTTCTGAGACTTACTGGATATTGGATGATTTTGTATTATGCACGTTAAAAAATGTATAAAATGCACGTGGACACACGTGAATATTGTGATTGCATGTATATATTAATGTCAGGAAACATGAAAAACTAAGCCATGTGGCCTATGTATAAAATATCAAACACTTGAAAATGTGATTATATAAACAAAGGATTATACAAGCAGCATTCATGTCAAAACGAGACTTTTGATTGTGCGGAATAACAAAACACAAAACAAGTCATGAGGATAAAAACTAACTTTATTTCATTATATAATTCTCTGCTACACTAATGCACTTATCCCATTAGTGCACTTCAGTAGTGCTTGGATACTATCAAGGGAGAAAGTGTTCTCAGTACTGCCAGCTTCACATCTGAAACACTGCCTTCCTAGGAACTCCTTTAATGGCCCAAACATGTGGAAATAACTCCCAGCCAAATTCCTGTAATGTGCAAGTGGTGTTGGTGACTAATTGTGCGTCCAGTTCTCACGTCTTGTCTGCAAGTCGACAATGTGTTATCCATCTATTTTCAAGGATCATGAATTCCACTTGCCGAATGTTCTCATCACAGTACTGTGCTTGAAGACTTCTGTAAATGTCAATCAGCTTTACACACAAGAAATATCATCACAAATTCCGCTACTTGTATAAAAAAACTAACAAGTAAAAATAAATTGATCTGGTCAGAAAAAAAAAATACACATTTGAAAAATGGGACAACACTCACTCATCATCCATACCGCTTTATCCTGTATTCAGGGTCTCGGGGGACCTGGAACCTATCCCACGAGGCACAAAGTGGGGGTACACCCTGGACGGGGTGGCAATCCATCGCAGGGCACACACACACCTGTTCACACACTACGGGGAATTTATAAGTACAATTAGCCTACTGTAATCTGCATTTCTTTGCACTGTGGGAGGAAACTGAAGTTCCTATAGGAAACCCACCAAACTCCATGCACACACATGGGAATTGAACCTGGCCGGAAATCGAACCTGGACCCTGGAGGTGCAAGGCGACAGTGCTAACAGAACAAGAAATATTTTTATTAATACTTTTTCCACATATTAAAAAAAAATTCCCTATAATATATTATCTTTGCAGTTGATGCCTGACTTGCAAAAAAAAACCCCAAAAAAACATATCATGAAACCAAAAAAAGTACTGTATGTAAAGGTTATCAAATCAAAAGTATCAAATCTACTGTATGATTTGTGTACATTTCACACGTGACTCACCAGATTAGTTTTTTCTTCCCTACATGTCGATCCTTCTTTGGTAAAGATGGAACAGAGAGTCAACATTGGTTTATTATTTACACTCACAGATTTAGGTTGGGTGTGTCCATCAGGGTGGGAAAGGGTAAGTCTGTGTCATGAGCTGGTATTCTGTTTTCAGGAATGCTAACGTTTACACTCGGGTTACCTACTCCATAAGGAAGTAATGTAGATGATTAACAATTCCAAAAGAAGAAAAAACAACAGGGATGCGTCTGCCGCCAACAAGTCTAGTCTTTCTTGTTGCTCATTTGTATGCCTGAAATACCCTTAAAATATCCCATGACCATGTTTGGATCAAAGCCAAAATGTAATCAGACCATCTGGTCTCAACAAAAATATGTCTAATACCTGATGTCTCCCAGTCTTACATTATAGAGGTACAATGTCTCCAGAAAGTTCTGATCATGAAGTGATTCTTTCTATTTTTGCAGTATTGCAACATCAAAGGTAAATATATAAAAATAGGAAGATTTTTTTGTTGTTGTTGTTATTTTTAAAGGAAATCTCTATAGGAAATAAAAATATATAGAAATAAAAGTTTGTAACGCATTTCATGTCTTCAGAATCATTTTAAAATCATTAGTAGCCCTTAAAGCTCAAAGCATTTTAGCAATTTGTTTTTGCATTTTTTTAAACATATATATGGCTCACGATAGCCATTTATTAGTACGACCCAAACAATATGATGATCTGAATTTTATTTCATTTTAACCAACTATAAAAACATAACTGAGCTAAAAAAAAATTATAAAAATGGGTCCCATAGGCAAAGAAATGGCGCAGATATAAATAATTGCATGTTTTTTGGTTGTTTCTAAGACCAAAATAAATAAATAAATAATAATATAATAATAATAAAATTAAAAAAAATAAATAATAATAATTATTATAATAAGCTCATTTTCAGAGTTCTACACTTTTGCAATGTCATTCACATATTCCGCTAGTGATAAAATGTATAAGTTATAAAAGTAATAATAACTTTTATTGTACCTAACATACCCTGACAAAGTGCAACAAAAAAACTCTTCTGAATTGATAAGTATTCATCACCCTTTTTTACTAGACCAAAAACAGATTAGTATTTCATTCTCTTGTCACTCACGCTAAATATGTTTGACGTACATCAGTGGTAATTTTAAATGCACCTGCATCCAATTGACTGCTTACATGCACACTATATATTTCTGGATTGTACGGGTAATTCAGATCAGTCCAAGCTATGAGACGAAGCTGATGAGACTAAGCTGATGGCTGGAGAAGGTTATGAAAACATTGACACAACTTTCAACGGTACTGCAAACTCCATTATAGCAAAGTAAAATAAAAAAAAATAATACTAATGCGGTACAACCCAGACACTACCTATCACAGTCTGTTGCTCTGAAGAGAACTGAGCAGAGGATTTTGTCAGAGGAGTTTCCAAGAGGCCAGCTACGATGCTAAAGGGCTTTCAGAGTTCATAGGTCTAAACAGAAGAACAATATCAGCACATCATCAGTTATCATCATACAGCAGCTACAATATAGTAGTATATACTGTACAATATACAGAAAATGTGCCTTGAGTTTATGAACATGAATGTTAGTTACATCTCTGCATGGCAAACAGGAGGGAGGCTGCAGAAGAAAAATAAAAACGTTTTAGACATTTGACCTTGCTGCAACCTTGAACCTGATTGAATCATTTCCAAAAATCAAATTAGTTCTTCTGCTGGTCATAATAATAATAATAAATCCATATAAATCCTACAAACATGTAACCACTCATTCTTGAGATTTTTTCCGTTAGTGAGAATCTCAGATGCACGGACACCTGAAATCAAAATGCAGTTGCCACTTCGTGGCATAAAACCATTAAACAAGTCAAAGACGGCAAACTAAGGCAGGAGCAGAGGCACAAATTAAGAAAATCAAATCAGACACCGGATCTTCTTCTTTGTCTTTCGGCTGTTCCCTTTCAGGGGTCGCCACAGCGAATCATCTGCCTCCATCTAACCCTAT
>JAQQZT010000007.1:24423366-24455700 GCA_030068275.1 Clarias platycephalus
TATTTTTCTTATTTTGTATATTTCGTCTTATCTTCTATAGATATATTTTTCTTATCTTAGCTAAATTTATTTTCTATATTTTATTTCTACATTTATTCCATATTTATTTCCTATTAATAACCATTTTATTTTTAAGATCACGTGCGGTCATTAAGCGGTTCACTGCATATCGTACTGTGTATGACTGTTTGTGACAAATGAAATATTTTTTATTTGATTTGAATTTGGACTTTGTACTGTAAGGTAAAGTGCTGACACTGCAGATTCCTTCCATAAATGTTCAATAAAGAAAATAGCTTCCAGATAATTTTAACCCTTATTATGTACATGTACAGTGGTACCTCGGCATAGGACCGCCACGGCAGGAATTTTCGGCATACAAGCGTCCAAACCGAGCGGCGGCTAAGTTGCGCGTACGTCCGGGAGCTGTTCAAAACTTGCTTCGCTTTGCTTTCCATAGACATGAACAAGGTCGTATATTTGTTTTGTGTTTTTTTTTTTTTGTTTGTTTTTTTTTTGCATTTTGTTGAAGATTTAGTGAAGACATAGCACCATGGGTCCCAAGAATGTTAGCAAGGACGGTAGCTAGAAGAAAACGGAGGCACTTTTAGATTGTTTTTTTAAAGCAGCCAGTGCCAAGAGGAGTCAAAAATTCAGGTTAAGTCATGTTTAATGTCTATTAATATTTTACTTCATTTACAAGTATTATTATTATTTTTTTTAAGTGTTTTGATTGTTCTTATATGCAAAAATATCATTACAGTGTTCGAAATTGGGAATATTTTTGGGTGGCTGGAACGGATTATCTGTAGTTACATTATTTCCTACGGGGAGAAATTCGTATGCCGAGGTCCCGCTGTACATGTACAGCATACTCTAAAATGGTTTTGTGCACAGTGCTACATATTGTAGTAACTTTAAACTTTTTTAGAGAATGAATATATTGACCAGGTCGTCCTCCTTGTAGTGCATCTTGGAGGTGTGGCGTCTCATGCTGTAGACGGTCAGGAGGAGGTACAGGAAGGCGAACGACGTGTGCAACCACAGCAAGTTGTTCCTGCGCGATAAAGGAGAAAAAAATCCATCAGTTTTCACGTCAATCAGTCAAACTCTTTCCACATGTAAATCCGTGTAAATCCAAAAAAAACACACCCGGTCTCCGTTTTCCGTTTTTATTACAACTACAATAAAAATAAGATTCATCGCTCACCCCGAATTCAGGTTTGCGATCGTCGTGCGGCCAAAGCTGTACGCGTTGTTTTCTGATGAAACATGACAGAAAAGAAAGAAAAGTGATTAGATCCCAGAGGTACAGCGGGAAGAACCACAAACGGGATCATGACGGAGCGAGCGAGAGAGAGAGAGATGGATCAGATAATAAAAACTAAAACTGAGACATGGCATGAGGGACTAAATGACAAATAGGTCTAAAATAAAGACAAAGAGCGTAAATAGGATAAAATAAAACACAAAGACAGGGAAAATGAGTGTGTCGAGATCGGACAGAGCTGATCTCATTGTTGCGCTTAGCGTGAGAAGCCGGAGAAATTCTACACTCTATGAATTAAAGATTCTATCAAAAAAAATTATGATTTCTTAATCATGACGTTAAAAAAAAAAGAAAAGTAAAAAAAAACCCTGAGTAAATAACAGATTTTACACTATTTTTTTCAAAACAAAATTTTTAAAAAACATTTCTTTTTCAAACTTTCTTCCTCTGTAATGAAAAATCAACACCTGTTGAATAAAGTAAAACCCATTTTAGTGAATTAACGCTGTAAATACAACAAGGGTCACTCATAAGGCATTATACAAGGTCGCTCAAGTCAAACCGGGACTTACAGAAGACTTCAAGCACAGTACAAGGATGAGACTCTTTGCCGCAGTAAAATATTTGAATGATGGAAACATTTTTAAAGAAAGCCGTACGTCCATTAATGACGATCCCGGCGAAGTGGCTCAGAGCCCACGGCAGTCGTCTTCCTCAAAATTGATGGCCAACTTGTCGCATCTCTCTGTGGAAACTGTACAGGACACGTTACGGGAACTCTAACGCTGGGAGTTACCGCCACATCCCACGTACAGTCCTGACCTCGCTCCATGCCATTTCCACATTAAAAGGGAGTTCCTGGAAGGCCAGCGTTTCAGAAGTGAAGTAGACGTGTTTCAGTATTGATGGTATTTGAGCACTAGTGATAACACTGGGATAAGTGGTTTGACTTGAACACCCCTCATATATGAAGCAGAATGCCGTCATTTCGTATTATATTAATATTTATTCCTATCCATTTGGTCTCTTGCGATTTTCATTGTACTAGACGGCAGTGCTGCCTCTTCAGTCTCAAGTCTTCTACCCAGAACTCTTTCCTTCTTAAAGACGCGTTTGTGTTTGAAGCAGGCGGGCTAGATGTGATTGAAATCCGTCACCATCTCGAGAGTTAAAGGATATCTGGCAACCTCGCAGGTGCAAAATACACTCGGGTGATTTGCATAATTTGAATATGAAGCTCGGGCGGAAAATAAATAAATAAATAAACTCCATTACTCCACAAATATACAGCATCCGTGTGTGCAAAACGCATGAGAATGACACTTTCAAAAGCGAAGATATTTTAATTTTACATTAAAGAAATAAAATTAAATAAATTTATAAATTTATTATTTAAAAAAAAAAAAAAAAAAAAAAAACGCAACTTGTGCTTCAAGGTCTAGAAGTAAAGCACATGAGAAGCATACTCTTCTTTTGTACATTGTTTTATTAAGAACATTATTTTCCCCCTAATAACGTTGGGTGTCTGCTTTATAAATATTAATGATGAGTGAGTGGTTTCAGGAAGAAAAAAAAAAAAAAGTCTCAGCTGCAAGTTGAAGAAGCATTAAAAAAAAAAGGAAGAAGAAAATAAAGAAGAAGAAAAAGCATTTATTAAATATGTATAGAGCTGAATTTCAAAGGAAAAAAAATTAAGTTCCACAACCACTTATGAATAATACAGAACTGCCTGAAATAGTAAAACAGTTTCTCCTCTCGTCTCTCCAGGTCTCTCCGGTCCATTTCCTTCTCACATCCCACAAATTCAAAGTTATCTCTCTCTCCTGAAATACCTTTGACCGGATCCCAATTACCCCACTCGCAGACGAGCACAATCCCATTAGTGCAGAGGTTAAGCCCCAGAGCATGATAATCTACGGCTAGCTGCACAAGAGGACAGGACGCAGAGTTAACAAAGAATTAAACCATAAACCATCAGAACGAGCACGGGCGCTAACGCAAGGTTATTAGCGGTTGGAGACCTGCAGCGGAGGTACGCGTTTACCCCGGTGCTAGAAATGGTTATGGGTTATTACACTGAAATGTACGGGGAGGTCCTACAGCTGTAACCATAACAGAACACACACTCAGTAGAGGTGTGCATCGGGACTGGGTTCCATGACGCGTGCAAAGAAAAAAAAAAAAAGAAAGAAAGAAAAAAAGAAAAATGGAGCAGGGAGGTAGATATGAAGCTTGTGCCATCATGCTAATTCATTTATTTGCAGTGAAAGGAATTTTAGGTTAAATTATTTTTCTTTAAAATTTTGGGCGGGGACGGCTCACGCTGGCTGAGGCTCTGAATTACTGATTGACAGTTTCGGGATTCAAGCCTCGACACCGCTGGGTTACCACTGTTGGGCCATTGGACAACATCCTTAACTTAATGACTACAGTATACAGAAATCCACCGATGCCAAAGTCCCAAAGCCCGGATGAAAGAGGAAGAAGTTTGGGCGTCTGGACCCGTAATAACCACCAATGCTATAAAATCAAAACAACATCGTCGAGTTCTTTTCAAGACAGTGTAGGTGGTTACCAAATAAAATTATAGGAGCAGTAGGCGGGATTAGTCTTCGGAAATTCTGTAAAAGTCCAAGCTAGCGCAGGCTATTATACCTTACCCGCCCGTTGTACTATTAAGATGTATTTAGCGTTTATATTACTTCAAAGAATCACAACAAATTAATAAATAATTTTAAAAGCTAAATGTTTACTAAACTCTAATCAAAATATTTATCTACTTTCAACAATCTGTACAACCTGACAAATTCCAACAAAATAAGTACGCCTTTCAGAAACGTTTAGTCACGTGACGAGGGCATGAGCGGGAAAAAACGCTGAGATCCTGGAAAGCACTGTATAAAAAAAGTTTTACCGCTTTACATCAAAGATTAAAAGAATCTTCTTATGCACATTTTGAAATATGAGGGCAACAATGTGCACCATAGTTGAACTATGGAACCCTTTGCAGTCCTAAGAAGCATTTTATGCATCATAGTTTAGGCATGTATGAAAACATTAGAGGGTTAAAGGAATATGAAGTATAAATATGGCAAAGCGGAGTCTGAGTGATTAGAAAGCATTTAGTGAACATCAACAGGAGAACTCAGGCAACAAGTACTGCCCCAAATAATGGTCTCATGATACATTGTTTAAAAAAAAATAATAATAAATAAATAAATGATGATATCTAGATTATACATATTCCTGCGGTTAATTTCACTCACTGAGGCAGTTCACCACGTTGGGTTTTATCACCTCCTGACCTTTTGGGGAAGTGCTCCTGCCACGAAAGCATCCTTACCATCCTAATCCTTGTTTCTGTCTCTTTTTAAAGAGTCTCAGCAGCACTCCACTCACCCAGCAGGTCTCCGGAGAAGTTCACGGGCAGGACGATGCCCACCGACAGCACGCCCACCACCACCAACAGCCCGATGATGTGCCGCTGGAAGGAGAGGTAGTGCACGGCATCCTCGCCACACTTCTCACGGATCTCCTCGTCCCTACACACATACACACACAGGCTGTAATAACCAGGATGCGCTTTCGTTGCATAATTCCGTTATGCAACAGAGTCAAATTAAATCATACTAACTAAAATTCTGTGAAAAATAAACAAGTGAATAATACAAAGATTGTACACTGTTAAGACAAAGAATACTTTCAATTGATAGATTTTTTGTTTGTTTTTGTAATTCATAGCAGTACACATGGAGTGAAAAAAAAAAAAAAAAAACTGTGTGTAATTAATTTTTATTACCTGCTTGTATAGGCCACGCCCATAAAGACAAACTAAAAGTACCCCTTGCTAGTACGAACAGAGTTATAAAGGCAGGGTGAGAGAACCAGTTATTTGAGAATATTAATATTGCTACAGGAAATAAAAATTAATTACAGATAGGGAATAAAGTCATGAACTAAAGAAGCATCGGGCCCAAGAACTGGTCTACAGGAGTGTGCGACAGTGTTTTGTATTTGCTCGGGGAACAAATTTACATAGAATTATTTAAAAAATAATAATAATAAAAAATAATAATAATAAAAAAATAAAAATAAAAAAAATCAACATCAGCTACTTCGTCAATTTGTGATTTAAACATTTAAAAACAAATTTTCTCTGTCTCAACACATTGTACATACATACACATACATATTATATACATCATGCACTATATATACAGTACACTTTTTATCTATTCCTTTGGGGAACACAAACTTTTGCATTTATATCTATTTCTTAGCACGTATCCTTTGGATACAACAACTTTGGGAGTTTAAAAAACCAAAAATAAAAAACGCACAAAACAGTGACAACTACATTACCATGACTACATTTAAACAATATAAGGGGGGGGGGGGGGGGGGCAAAATTTTGCACTCTCTACTTTTTCCCTACAACTGCCTTGATTAATGCTGAAAGTCAAAACTAAATGTCAAACTGCAATTTTAATCTGATGAATCCTTTTATCCCGCTCTAATCACGGTCATTATCATAATGGCTTTTTTTGAGCTAAACGTTCTTGCTAAGCGCCGCACGTCGTCCGTTTTAGCCCAAATTCACTACCAAAGTTTTGTGCATTAAAAGGGTGAATAATAAAGACGGGCAGCTAAATGAAAAGACGAGCAGCCAGCCTGCTGGCTCTGTCACTTACAGCACGCTCGGCAGTAATTAAAGAGGCACTTACTTTATTCGGAAGATGGCCGTCAGCCAGGAGCAGAACCCCTGCAGGAAGAAACGTGAATTACGACCATGAGGAGGAGAGAGTGGGCATGAGTGCAAACATAACGTACATGAGCACAATTCAGACAATGCTTTCGCAACAAGAAGCACATAATGATGGAAATGAAAGCCTCACGAAGACTAGCCGGTGTTATTCGTTTGTGTACGAGGGCAGGAACGAGGCATAATTAACCCGCGAGGAGTGACGTGGCCGAGTGACCTGCGTCGGCGGGCTGCATGAACGGGATTACTGGAAGCACGCCAGTCACGAGAAACGTCACCGTGTTCTCGGCAGAACCTCACAATCCACATCTACAATCTGTGCCCCAATTACTCAGCACTTTCAGCTGACAGTTAAAGGACTGGAAGTGCTTCTTTACTCTTTTTTTTTTAAATGTTTTTTTGTCTGATGATGAAGTCTCATTTGCTTCCATCCACGACGAGTTTTTTCTTCGTCAGCAACGCAGGAAAAGTGCAGGATCATCAGCGACATGGTTTATGCACTGAGCTGAAGGAGAAGGAAGGACGCCAGGTCCTAGATAAACACTACACTACGCTATATACATTTATATAAAGTGTGTGATCGGTCGCCTGTGAAAGAATCAATGGACAGCAGAGAGAGGGAGAGAGGGAGAGAGAGAGAGAGAGAGAGAGGGAGAGAGAGAGAGAGAGAGAAGTGTGCTGTAGATCAGACATGCACTGTTAGCAAATTTTAACTCGTAACCCAAAACAGTGTACGTTCAATATGATTACTAGACAATTTAATAGAAACACCTGCTCGTTCAGTTTACGCAAATCTCCAAATCAACCAATCATGTCGCAGCAAAGCAATGCACGATCTCATCCAGGGACCGTTCGAGAGTTTCAGTCACGATTCATAAGGTTTAACAGAAACTGCTGATCTTCACACACAAAAATCTTGGTGAGCAACATATCTGGTGAACTAAAATTCTGCTACTTTTTAATGAGCAACGTAAGAGGAGAATGAATACACAGGTTTGAAAAAGGACCTCTTAATAACAACAAGCGCTCTTTACAACCACGGTGGGACAAAAAGCAACTCAGCATGTTGAAGTTTCAGGTGGATGAGCTGCAACACTAGAAGACAACACGTTTGTATGATTACCGTAGTTTATCAATGATGTGCCTATATTTCGGCTTTAACTAACACGGGGCACTTTACTTGATTTATTCGTTTCATTTGAAATTTAACTAATCAGTAGTTTTAATGAAGATATACAGGTTGTCCTCGAGTTACGAACAAGTTCCGTTCCAGCAGCATGTTCATAAGTCGGATTTGTTCTTAAGTGTTCTTATAGGATTACTATCGGGACAGCTTTCAGATTTACAGTACAGCTATTTTCTATCATCGTGCTCCCGGACTGATTCATTGTCACAGCTGAGGTCGACTCATTTCTCCCGCAACCCCACACTCACACATACAATATACTGACATTTTATACATTCAATTACACACTGAAAATATTGTATATAATTGTAAATATTGTATGTTTAATAAGTGTATGTTCATTTAAATCTAATTAAAGCATGTATTAAAATCTGTTAAAATTCCAGAGAATCTCAAGAGAACCAGGAATCGCCCCTTATTTAAGCCTTACCTCGGCTTTTAATTGATCGCACACACACACAAAGAGACCGCAGCCAAGCCTACTCTTTTTAAATCATGCATTATTTAACGAGGCGAGACCTAAAGCCAATCCCACTCTCACTCCATGACCTAATGTGACCCAGACAGACACAGCAAGAGGGCGTGGCAACAGGACAAACAGGCGGGGAAAACCAATGACGCACTCCTTACATTGTCTCGCTGTTCAAAATCCACAGAGCTGGAGACGGAGGTGAGGCGCTCGTAGCGATCCGGAGTTTCTGAATGCAGCGCTGAAGCCACGCTGAGAGGAAGAAAAAAAAAAAAAAAAAAGTGAAAAAAAGAAAAGTCAAAGCAGATTTATTTTCTTTTAAATACACACGTTATGTTGATTCAGCACTGAAATGGGACAGAGGAGTCTGGGGTGACACTGCACTCATGCAGATGTAGGTCAAGCTTCTTCAAACGCGGAAGAAATTAAGTATTGGCGCTCTTAAGGAAGAGAAGCGCATGGGATTATAGTGTTTGAAATTGGTAATATTTTTGGGCGGCTGGAGCAGAATTTCACCTTAAGATCTTCAGAACTGATTAAATTCATAAACCGAGGTACCGCTATACACTGCTCCGAAAAAAGTGAAGAGATCACCTAACCCCGGCTTGACTTGAACAGCCCTCGTATGTACATGAATAATGTTCAAGTCAAACCGGGACTAAGTGTTCCCTTAATATTTTTCTGCGCAGTGTACTGTAATTAAGAGATCTTCAAAGCCGAGGTGTTTTAAACGTCTGTTAGTGAGCCACCATGAACCTAATCCGAGATATTTTTAGCTCCTACAAGACCGGCCATGTCTTTACCGTCGACATGCCGGCACGTCTTCTCAGCAGTGTCGTCGTTCCTGCCAGTGTCTGACATCGAGAAGTGAAATCACGCACGTAATAAAGGCCACTGGATGTGTGACTCACGTTTAAAAAGTATTTGAAGTGACTAAAGCTGATACACGCCTTCATTTTACACTTAAACCAGATTTTCCCTGTGATTTCTTTTTAATGAAGCATCAAACTACATTTAGACGCATCAACAGATCAAACCAGACTCCACAGTCACCACTTCATGCAGCATGTTTAGTGGACACACACACACACGCCCAGCTGACTCTCTTTCTCTCTAACACACACACAACTTTTCTATTATTAGGAAAAACTTCCCAGGAACAAAGTAGAGCACAGACTGAAACATTAGAGATTCATTCGAAGTGACGCATCGTGCACCGCTCACTACGTCGGTGATGGAACTCGTCATTGTGTTTACTGTATGTTGCTTATTATAGTCATGTAATAGCCACGCCCACAGGTGTGTTAACAAGCCTGCACTTTAAACATTCCAAAGTGTTTCCTGTTGAGAGATATTTTTATCATATTGAATGGTTTAGGAACCCGTTGGCCTGTGAGTATTTGTAATGTTTAAAAGTTTTACGGATACAGTGGAAGTTTAGCGAGCTCGGAAGCGCTGGTCATTGTACTGGAAGACAATGAATGATGGGGTAAAGCACGTCGGCTGGCCTCTTGAGCCTCAACGCACCATAAATGGATTAAAAAAAATTAAAAAGATGATGATTATTATTATTATTCATAATAATTAGTGCAGTATTTTAAAGTTCAGACCCTGTCAGTCTTCAGTCTAAGTATAGACATTCAGTGCCGTGAGCGCACTTATTTCTTTGTTTCAAATGAAAGTATGCATATTATATTACAGAAACGGGGACAAACTTATTACTGCGACAGGTTGCAAAGTGGATCAAGATACAATCTAAAAATGATTGGTTCATGTAACAGCCACAGCAGCAACCTTATTTCCCCTCTCGTCTGTTCCAACCACTCAGTATACTGGTGATGTGATGATCATCTGCACCTGTTTTTTTCCGGGTTCAGTTAGAAAAAAGTTAGAAAGCCTGGAGAGCTATTTCTCAAGACTGGGTATTCGAAAGGTATCGTCACTTGGCTGCACCTCCAGGGTACGGGTTCGATTCCCACCTCGGGATCCTTGTTCTTCTCGTGCTCTCCAGGTTCTCTGGGTTTCCTCCAACAGTCCAAAAGACATGCCAGTTGGGTTAATTGTCGTTCCCAACTTGCCCGTAGTGTGTCAATGTTGACCAGAGGTCCTACCACGGTTGTAAAAATGGGAATAAAGACAAAAACAAATGGTCCCTAGTTGGACTGCAGACATTCCTAGATGGATGAATATTGTCACTTGGTAAGATGTAATTAGTATGCAGTATTGTGCTGGTGATTTTAAATGGCTTCTTAAGGGTTCTCTGGATAATCAAGTGCTAGTTCCTTAATTAAATTAACGGTTAACTTTTTTTGTTAGGAAGCCGAGTTATTTGGTACCCCATAAAACCCTGTTTCCCCAGAGGAACAACCAAATAAACACTTTAAAGAGCGTAGTTACTGCTTTAAGAAAGCGATAGAGCTGATTTAAAACACGACGCCCGGCGCTGTCGGAGGACGAGCCAGTCACCCGAAATATTTGTCTAGGCCAGCAGAATGTTTAAATAAGCCACGAGGACAGCGCGCTTCACGGACGACTTCTCCTAATGTCCTAATTCGATTTGGCTGATTCTAGAGAGGACAATGGTTATACACAGTACATGTCTCTGTCGGGGTGGGCGGGGCTTTCCGGAGATCATGTCTAAGACCTAGCGATTTCACTAAACATTCACAGGGAGAGGAAACACGATTGGAAAAAAATATATAAAAATCGGAGGAGGTGAATCGGTTTGGAATACAAGCAACACAAGGGGGAGTGGGGTGCCAAAACTTTTGGTAGTAGATTACCTTTGCACGGGTTCATAGTTACCCTTTTCCTTTCTCTCACTGGGGTTATTTAAGGTCAAACACGCAGGATGAGAGATAAAATGTTAGGAGGCGTGTACACACACAAAGTTGATCTTGACCATTTTTCACCCCCCAAAAAAAAGGCCTCAAGATAAAAACTGTCAGATATTAAAACACACACACACACACCTGAAAGTTTAGTAAACAGAAATCACTTCCAGAGCATACAGTAAAGCTCAGTGCCATTAGAGTGTGAAGACACAAAGACACACAAATACACACATACACACACAAAGCAAACCGTCAGAAATAATGAAGCATCTGTGTTATGTTAGGAAAGGTCAAAAGGTCAAACACTCGGAGAATGTGCCGCAGACGTCAGTGCAACCCTCGCAAACACACAACCCACCCTACAGGAGGAAGGACAGCGGTGTTAGTTCATCAGTTAGCAGATGAGGAGCAGCCCAGGAGGAATCTCACATTTTAATGTCAATTTAAAATTAATTAAATTAAAGACAAAAAAAAAAAAAAACCCTTGTGAGTGTAAACACGAAGATGACGTACTATTCCCGCTCTTCCATGCCGTTGAATCTCTTCTTCTGTCTTGGGAAGAAAAAAAATGAATAAATAAATAAAGAGGTGGTTAAAAATTAGATTCCCCTCTCTCTCTCAAACACACACACACACACACACACTACTTTTTTTTTATTTCTGAGAAGGAGTCTCAGTCTCTCAGGAGGATGTGTCGCATTAACACATTTTAAAACACACAAAACATAACATTCAGATCCGCACCTGAAATGTTATTCACATTGGTGTCAGAAATCATCACAATACAGCACAAGAGAACAAGGAATTCGACACATGTGGTTCCAAAAGTACTGGCACCCTCGCAATGCACCAAAAACATTAACTCTATAAAAGTATATGCACTAGTGATGAGTAAGGAGAGAACATGGTACTGTATAGTCTGCTTGTGTTCCACAGCCTGGCCAAAAAAATACATATTTCATTCAGTCACCCTTAGATTTGATTGCCGCACACAATATGATGTACGATTCATGTGTGAAAACGATTCCTCATGCTCGCATTCCTCTTATGCACAGTTGCGTAGAGGGTGCCAATAGTTCTGAAGTTGACCACATATACACAATGATAATCGAGCATGTTTCAACTATGACATGAACCATTATATTACTGTTAAATAACAATTAAAAAACTATTTATCATATACAGTAGATCAGCTACAGTCTATAAACTGTAGGGAAATTATTTCAAAATAATGTTTTATACAAATATTCTGCTGAAGTTCCTATTGTTAGGCATATTGGACACTATTGGTGGAAAAATGCAACAGAGACAACGTGGACAGGAAGCTTGCTGAACTGTACTGATGTATACTGTAAATAAATAACCAATCAATCACTCCAGGTGAAACATCTTGTACAGTAATTTATCCAGAACATCATGTGACAAGACAACCAACTGCAGGAAAATGTTGCAATGTCATACAAGAACTACAGCGCGTTCATGGATCTGAAACCCGAGCAGCGTGCAGCGGCCGTCTCACGAGTACATCTAACATGACATCTAGTGTTACGCTGGACAACGCGTTTTCATCTCGCTTTACCTGGACAGTAGAGGAAAAAATAATAATAAAGCAAGTTCTCGAATGGCACTGACGTGAATAAAAATACACAATCTGAGCTGGACTCGGAGGCGTATTTCTAAGAGTCGACACTGCTGTGAATTCAGAGATCATGATAACGCAGCTGAAGGTTCCACACTGCAGGGCAGAGCACAGCTGCAGCCTGGAGATTACAGGAGGGCATGCTCGAATTCACACAGGACAGCATGTGCTTCACGGGTTTATGACCTTAGTGTGTGTGTGTGTGTGAGAGAAACAGTGCACTTCATGGTACCGGAGAGAAAATGGAAAAGAAAATGGCTTCATCTTAAAAAAAATAAAAATACAATACATTAAATAAAAATAAATAAATGTACATGAATACAAGTTTGCAGGTTTTAATGACTCAGTCACTCATCGTCTATACCGCTTTGTCCTGTATACAGGGTCGCGGAGGGCCTGGAGTCTATACCAGGAGACTTTATTCACTATATAATGCTTTTCTGCAGTTAGGTAAGGTAATCTAATTCAATTTACTGGTAAAAAGGTTTTAGCGATGGAAACAGTTGCAAAGAAGGAAGGTAGTTCTTGAATGCTTTTCTATGCTCTACTACACTTATTTTAGTTTTAACTTCCAAAAGAATTCTAGGTAACAAATCCGGGAAATACTTCACACTAAAACGAGATCATTCTGAGGTCACGCCGTTCGCAATGAAGCTGTGCTATAATGTAATTCTGTTTCTCTTTGTGCATCTCTTTATACAGATACGTGTCTGAACGTGCTTTAGTCCATTATGATTTTTTTAAGTTCCTAGAAAGTTGAAAAACTAGTCATGTTTCCTGACGTAGTCAGGTTGTTCCGGACGACGCTCTGGAAGGTTTGTACAATGTTTTAAAAACTAAATGTGTAGGTTCTGGGAACAGATCAACAAGGTTTGTTGAACATTTAAAAGAACTTTATTAGTAAGTTCTAGAAAAAATAAAAATAAAAAATAAAAAGTTGGTGATTTATTTGGATATATTTCGACAGGCCACATTTTCTAATCCTTTTAAATGAAGAATTTGTGTTTATATACTTTTAATACACCTACATGATTGAGTTCATTAGAAATGTACAGCACTTTACAAATTTAAGAATAAAGGTTTAAACTGGTAACTTAACGCAGAACTGGTAACAAAACTTGAGTTAGACTGCAAAACGTAGGAATTTTTTTTTTTTTTTTTTATCATCAGACGGCAAAGCTCACGATTCGTCTCAGCTCACTCAGAAAAGGGTTTCTGATTCCCAGATCAACTCGAGCCAGAAAGGCTACAAAATTGCGGCTCGCTTTAAACTACGGAGCTTCGAACCTGTGAGGGTTTATGAACGGACTAACTGCAAGCCTCAGAAATGCGTCTGGACTGGACCGGCAGGATTCTTGCATACAATTTCTGTCTCTGTAGTAGAAATCAAAAACTCAAAGTAAAAATTAAATCATTAGTTTATACAGTGAAACCTAGGTTCAAATACGCTGATCGTGACGTCCAAGACTTTGGCGAACAGAGTGCTATACCTTATGAACAATAACACGGGGTCTTATTTTACGACAAAAAAATAAATAAAAAATGAGAAGTACTTTAAGAGAAAGAGGCGTGTGAACAGTACATGTAAAATTAAAGTGTTTGCTCTCTCCTGTACAATTTTTTTAAATAAATATTTTGTGCTGGATTATTATTTAGGCTTTTTCATACTTGGTTTATAAACAAAATAAAATCAAAAGTTACATATAGTTTATAGTGATTGGAGAATGGATTAATTCTATTTACATGTACAATTACAGTCATGTGTAGACTGTACATGTTTGAAATTGTACATATTCATTATGGGCAAGACTGAGCTAAGGATTTACAACTCAACTGTCACGGCACAGCTTGCCATAAGCGACTCGGGTCAAATTGCGAAGCTTCGGATTCATGACTCAGGGCTTCCTGTAGATCAACACGGATTATCAGGTGAAGGTTATGAATGAGCGACTCAACTTCAACTGCAAGTCTTCAGACTCGTGACTCCACATGCACATGAATTACAACTCATTGTGGGCTACAAAGGTTATGAATGCACTGGGGTTAGCCCTATACACTGCAACGTGATTAACTGCGTGTTGTGACTCGATTCCTTCTGTTAAGCTTGTGACTCAACTCTCTGTGCAAGGTTCTGAATCGATTCAGACCATCATGCCCAGGACTGGCGACTCTGATCGTCACGCCCACGATTGGCATCTCTGACTATTGACTGGCGACGTATCAACTGACCCTTGATGGTCTGAATCGATTCAGACCATCATGCCCAGGACTGGCGACTCTGATCGTCACGCCCACGATTGGCATCTCTGACTATTGACTGGCGACGTATCAACTGACCCTTGACTCATGACTCGCCCACCCCAAGTAGTCAACAGCTTCACATTCAGAGCAACAAATGTCAGAAGAACTGATATAGAACCTCATCTGTCACCTAAAGACAGAAGAAGAAGAAGAAACATCTTTATGAGTTAACGCACCAACATTAGATACTTGGATACAACACTGGGTTAGATGGCGAGTTCCACGTCATGTATTTCTGGTTGGCTTAGCGTGGGTTAGATTTTGTTTGATTAGCCGTATGCTAAGCTAATTGGGATACAGCTGATCTTTTGTTCATTCCTTTGGCACCGTCCGAGGTGACACTAGTTGCGCCATGGTTTTGATGTCCATCCTGTTCGCGTATTTCACTTTCACCATCGCCTACACCGTATACCATCTGTCCTTCTCACCAGCTCACCCTGGCATCCTAAATCCCTGACCCTGACTGTGGGAGCGTAACAGTTAATATAAATTTGTGCCCCCACTGCGGATGGCTAAAACAGCAGCCTGACGTTGCATTGTGTCAATTACAACACAATAAAAGTCCAGGCTTTGGGCCAAACTGTGAGAACACAGAATGTTCCTGACGTCAGTTCAAAATAGCCGAAGTCCAAAGCCCTGTGGTTCAGGACGAACTCATTTCCAGCGGCATCACTCGTCAGCGCAGATAGTCGATATCTAAATGGCCTGCTTTGAAGCGTTCAAGGTCCTGCACTACACAAAGCAGAGCACTGGGAAATGGAAGAGAAGGGAGTGTGTGTTATAAAAAATAATAAAATAAAATACACAGTGGGTGGATAAGTACAGCGCAGAGCCCTCCATTGTTTCCTTTTCAGGAGGATATTAGGGAAGCATTAGATAAAACTGCAGGATGACATTAACAAATATCAAGGGGATAGGCATGGAAAGAAGCTGTAGTAAGGACCGCTGGAAGAAAGGGAACTTTTATAGGGAAAAAAAATAAAAAATACAAAACAATGCACATAATGTACATGTAATGACTGTTCCATAATTCATTGTCATAAATAATGAACTCTTAAGAGTACTAGTATTATTATAAATAGTGCATTATCAAAAATCTAAATGTAAAACAAAGTAACTATTGGCTGTAAAATGTAAAATTACTACGTAGCTTGGTCTATTTAATTAGCTAGCTAGCCAACTTTACATACTTCGTAAATAAACATTATGAAGAAACTAATTATTATATAAAAAAAAAAAATTTAATCGGTGTAAAAGTTCGCACCTTGCATCAACTACTACCAATTTTGTTTCTCTTTTTAAAAATGTTAACTTTATTATTAGAGTTTATTTTATATTAATATAAATAAATTAAATAATGGGCATTGGTGGCTCAGTGGTACTGGAGGTTTCTCGCCTGCCAGACAGAAGCCTCGGGTTCGAATCCCCATTCAGTGCCCAAACCCCAGTCATTGGATGCAGTGCCGGTCCCAAGCCCGGATAAAAAGGGCGTCTGGCATGAACCTGTGTGTGGATCGGATGGTCCACAGCCGTAGGACGGACAACAAACTCCAATAATAATATTCGGCACAACGATATCCGAGAGACTCCGCCTCCCCCGCAAACACAGCTTCATCCTTCACATTCTGGATATTGAGAAATCTGCCATTTATAGCAAAACAAAATAAAAAAGCAGACATGGATATAATTTTTAACAAAATCACAACAGCCTTATGAGAGAGAGAGAGAAAACCCTAATGAGAACGATTTCTCCCACCTGAAACCTAGAGCAATGCTTTCAAAACACAGAAATCAAAGAACCCAATCGATAAACACTTAAGGTTAAACAAGGTCAAGTCTTCCAAGTCACTAATAGCCTATAAAAAAGCGATCTGATTACAAAGGTATGAGCAAAGTTATGTAACAGGGTGTATCTTTGGCTCTGATTATTTTTAGGTGTATCGATAAGCAATAAGACCAAAAGCATTTGCCACCGTGCAAAATGATATGCTGCTGGATATTCGTGGAGCTATTCGCTCGCTGAAACACAGAGAGAGAGAGAGAGAAAATGCGTGGGTTCTCGAATCAGTCACCCTGCACAGTAACAACAGAAATCCAGGGAGTGCAAAAAAATATGCGCATTGCTCGCTAGAGCAGATTGCTTCATAGAACAGATGGCATTTATAATGGCGGCTTACTTCACTTCCATCCTCCTGCCAAATCGGTGTCAAAAAAGCCATGCACTGGAGCTTCGGTAGCTCCTTTATCGCTGCCCAGAGGATCGGCATGGCGGTTTAAAGGGGAAGGAAAGTGAAATCTCAAGGCCTGGCGGTGAAAGGCACAAAGGAATGAGTCAGGAGACGGGCGGCACAACATGCCTGCAAAGGTTATTTTCAACATTCGAACAAGTTCTCTCCAGGGCTAATGAGGAACTGGCTGAGTGTGTGTGTGTGTGTGTGAGAGAGAGTGAGAGCACGAGGGCGAGAGAGTGTGTAAGAGAGCGCAAGAATCCACACCATCTTATTTGCTTTAATACGGGACTAGGAAGCAAGAAGTAACGCTGTAGCTGATTTCTTCCCAGTCCAGACTACAGATTCATGAAGATTTAATTTTACATCATTTATTTAATCCCGCTTCACCGACTCCTTTATCGTACCGGTAGTCAGACTTGTACTCGAACAGAGCGGGTCCTAAAACGCAACACATCCTGCGTCACCAGAAACACCAGCGAGTTCATATGACAGGTGACCAAAAGTATCGGAACATCACTATCCATCACAAACGGATGAGCTTCCCGCTAAAGAGTTAATGTTTTAACCTTGTTGACATTCTAGAAACACGCATCCAAAATAAATCAATACATAAATAATAATAAGATCTGCATTTTGGGACAACGAGGTGTCCGCATACTTTTGGATGATGTTGAAACTAAAGATGTGCATAATGTGCATAAGTAATTATTTTATTATGAGTATACTTCTTATATATATTGGGGGGGGATTAAAAAACACGATCCCTTTATTTCAATTTTATTTCAAATAGAATGTATTATCCATTCAATCCAAATAACATACTGTACACCTATTGAGTTACATCGCTAGCAAGTGAAATACGACACAGGAAGGAAGTACTTTCTCACAAAAGTGGAGATTTCTAGACGACACAAACAGCTTTCAATTAAAAAAAAAAAAAAAAAAAGGTGAATAGCATGTGCAGCTTTTCTGCATAAAAGAAGCTTGTTAATGAGAAAAGATACGAAGAGCACGATCACAGACTTGAAACACTTGACCTAAATCCTGAAATCCTGAGAAGTGTTGCCTATCTGCTTTTTAATGAGTGTGCTCCTGTGTGTGCGGGACGTGTTCTAGCTTTATGCCCATTATGAGACCCCTAATAAGGAACGCTTGGGCACGCTCAAGGCTTGAGTGTTAAGTTTCGTGCAGGGGAAAGCAATCCGCGCCTTTGTTGTGAACATGAAAGAGAAGATGGCGAAGGAGCTTATACTTGTACTGCACTGTAGGTCTTTAAATAAAACCTAACCCCCGTTGGAAAAGGCGTGACACGACGATTTCTATAGAGAAAAACAGCATGTGGAGGATTCTATGCTGCAGGTTATCCTTCTTTTGCAGGAAATGCTTTACACTCATCTAATCAGCCAATCACATGGCACCAACTCAGTGCACTTAATAATGTAGGCACGATCAAGACGATCTGCTAAATCAAATGGATTTTGAAACTGGCGTGGTTGTTGGTGCCAGACGAGTTGGTATTTCCTAAACTGCTGATCTACTGGGATTTTTCACACACAACCATCTCTGGGGTTTACAGAAAATGGCCTTAAAAAAAAAAAAAAAAAAAGAAGATGAAATACCCAATGAGCGTCATTGAGCGCCTTGTTGCTGCCAGAGGTCAGAGGAGAATGAACAGACTGGTTCAAGCTGATTGAAAGGCACCAGTAACACAAACTAGAGAGGAACAAATGTGAGCGGTGCTTGTCGTGGGAAAACTCTGGCCTCTGGGACTTTTATAAAGACAGTCTACAGGATCCAGGATCAGTTGCTAAGGTGCTTTAAAGTGGTTGCTATGGCGTGGCTTGACAGCTTCACAATGATCCTAAGAGACTGATTGGTTGCCCGAGTAAAATGAGCCCACCCCCATGTCTCTATGACAAAGGGATCCACAGTTGGGTTTAGTTTCAAAGTTCCTATTGATGTTACCTGAGCAGGGAAGGCAACTGTGAGCACTTCCTGTTTCAATGGGGAGTACCTTCACCATAATATGGTCAATGGGGCAAATTTGGGCACCTCTTGCACCCCAGGGTACAACTTACCCAGCAAGAGGGTATATGTTCCGACATAGATTGCAAGCTTCTTCAAATGTGGTAAATTTTATATTTCTACAAAATTCTTGCTCTGCGCTAGAATTGCCCAAAGTTGGTCTCAATGTTAAGTCTATGGGATATTTTTTTATGCCATTACCCCCACCCTTTAGGAAAGTCATAGCATCCCATTCCCGAATAAGCCGTACGATTCAACACCTCTTTCATGGGTCTACAACAAACGGTCCAGGACGAGTCTCGGTTTCTGCTGCGGCATTCAGATGGTAGGGTCAGAATTTGGCGTAATCTACAAGGAAGCATGGATCGCGTTGAGCATGATTTAAATGTCTACCTACTGTAAGTATTTCTGCTGACCGTGTCCATCCCAGGAGACTGTTCCATGTCACAAAGCTAAAATCATCTCAAATTGGCTTGTTAAACACGACACTGAGGTCACTGGACTCAACTGGCCTCCACAGTCACCAGATCTCGATCCAATAGAGAACCTTAGGAATGTGATTGTACAGGAGATTCAAATCATGAAGAAGAAATCTGCAGCAACTGCTTGATGCCATCATGTCAATATGGACCAAAATCTCTAAGGAATGTTTCCAGCACCTTGTTGAATATTTGACACAAAGAATTAAGGCAGTTCTGAAGGCAAAACTGGATCCAACCCAGTACTAGAACAAGCATGTATCTACTAAAGTGGCCGGTTGAGATACATTTGAGATACTTTGCGTAATATTTAGTCCAACCACTAGTCCAAAATCAACTTATTCTGCAGGATATGGGCAGCATGGCAGCGAAGCAGGACAGGTTCCTGTCTCGGTTGAATTACAGTACTATACATAAGGTGTTCAGCCACGTGGGTTTCCTTAGGGTTCTCTGGTTTCCTTCCACATCCCAAAAGCATGCTTTCAACAAGTCCGGGACACCTGGTGGCCTTACCTCGGGTGTATTCTTTCCTGCAAAGTGTTCGCTGAAGATGAATGCATGATTGGAGTTGTTTATGGATTCTGACTGCATCCTTTATCAGAGAACAGTTCAGGTCACTCGCTCTAATTCTAGAGCGATGATAAAATCCTGCTTGGACAAGATGACGTGTACGGTCCTGAATCGTTTCCATAGCAACAGTCTGGCTCAAAACAGTTGCAGCCAAATCCTGCTTCATTCTCTCTCTCTCTCTCTAAGCTGAGAGCCTCGCAGAGTAATGAAGTTATTAAGGTACAGCATTGTCGACATTCTCGTTCCATCCATGCGACTTCATTGTCACAAGATAATGGCTGTTACACTGACAACACCACACACACACGGCCTGCTTTACTAGTCTCCAGAGCTTTAGTGCTACGGATGCGGATGGCTGCAACAGCACGCTGTGAAGAACAACAAATACAAATTCGACACATGGAGACATGAGACTTCCTCTGACAGATCAGTCAACACAGGTGTGTTTGCCGGAAAACGTGACACCAATTCAGCACCAGATACCAAACGTGGACAGGGGCAAAAAAAAAAAAAAGCACATAAAATTAAATATGTGAAGAGAGAAGAAGAAGGAAAAAAAATCATTTGGTTGTTGTTTATGGGGAAAATTATATATATTTTTTATTATTATTAAATCAGTGCAGAATTATTGTTTCAATCCTAAATATGATTATTTTTAACTGCAAATCCTGAGAACTTATTATCCAGTTAAAAAACATCTATATAACAAGTTATAGCACCTGTAAACACTCATCACCTTACCATGCTCTCTCTCTCTCTCTCTTTTTATTTTTCAACCAGTCTCTATTCGGAAAACAAAAAATGATCATGTTACCAAGAAACCATTACAGTACAGCATATACTGTATACCTCCTCTGTCCATGAAGGAGATGTTAAGGCACTGGAGACTCCTCCTCAATTAAACACATCCCTACTAAACAAACTTCACAACACATTACATCGGTTTACAAAAACACCTTTGGTTCCTTAAAAGTGTGAATGATTAATAATCCATTAATTCGTTCGAGTCAAACCGGGATTTGTGATGAAATCTCTGGTAAAGGTGTAAAAGACTTCACGCACAGTACAATAATCAGACTCATAGCCGGAATAAAACATCTGAATTGTACACACAATCATTCACCAACACCACTTGCACATTACAGGAACTCGGCTGGGAGTTATTGCCACAACCCCTGTACAGTCCTGACCTCGCTCCAAGCCATTTCCACATGTTTGGGTTATTAAAGGAGTTCCTGGGAGGCCAGCGTTTAAGACGTGAATGAAGCAAGCAGTCCGATAGTGGCTGAAACTTTCTATCTTGATGGTGTCCAAGCACTAGTGAAACACTGGGATGAGTGCACTAGTGTATCAGGGGATTATATAGAGAAATAAAGGGAGTTTTTACTCTCATAACCGTGTTCTGTTATTCTGCACAATCAAAAGTCCTGGTTTGACTTGAACACCACTCATACAAGATGAACTTCCTTATATTTATTTACGATAACAATTGCAAATCAAATTAATAAACAGATTCAAATTCAAGACTAAAAAAAATAATAATAAAAATTCTGGTCTTTTTATTCCAACCTGCAATGTAAAAACTTATAATGAGGAAGAGGAGGAGGATGAAATATGGCATGATCCGTCACAAGCTGCAAAATCCTTTTCATTAAGCAGAAAAGAGGATTTGATTAGCGACCCGTCATCATTTTTTTGTTTTATACTTCCTACACAGCCGTACCTGTCGGCGTCGGTCACGAGAGCCAGCCTGCCGTAGTCCCATGCCAGCTTCCGCAAGATGGAGAAGACAAACAGCAGGACCTGAGACACAAGCGGAGACCGAAAGAAAGCTTTAAAAATAGCACCGGACCAATAAAGAGACCAGAAACTGAATGTACAAAAGCAAACATTTATAGAGATAATGATAACCATTGGCGGTTTATTACAAGTCACACTACAGGGATATAGTATTGTCCATTAGACAGACACACACACACATCATTGTAACAATGCTGACTGAGTCACATTCAGGCCTTGGCTGGAAATTTACACCGACATCCAGGTCCAAGTCTGAGTCGTGCTCGTCAGCAAGAATATGGGTCAACGTTACGGAGCAGCTCGCAGCTGAGGACATTATTAGGTTACACGTCTCTCACGTTCATTATAGTGTAAATCGTCCAGCAACCTTTTCACCCTCTTTAAAAGACAGAGATCTATAGGATGAGAAAGGCTACATGTAGGTTAATGCATTCTCTATACCGGGAGCCAGGGGACACACTAGGAGGAGGGGTACACCCACCTGGTCAGGGTGCCATTTCAATCCTATGCAGGGCACAAGCATGAGCACTCACATCCTACAGGAAATTTGGAAACATCAATTCTAAATCAAAGTCTAATCAGCAATGGCTTTGGATTAAAGGAAACCCACCAAGCACGAGTAAACAAGAGGAACATACAAAACTCACACACACAAACAATTGTGACTCGAACCCTCGACACTGAAGATGTACTGTAAGGCCACGGTGCTAAACACGACGCCACTTCTTATTGCTCCCTACTGGTGCAGGGGTAGCTCAATGGTTAAGGCATTGGACTACTGATCGGAAGGTCTCAGGTTCAAACCCCAGTGAGATAAAAATGTAAGTCGCTCTGAATGTACATTTTATGACCAGGTCCAATGTTCTAGGTAGCCTCACAAACTAATATCCACCTGCAAATATACTCACCGTTTTATCCTGTATTCAGGGTCATGGGGGTATCCCAGGGCACAAGGCGTGGTACACCCTGGACAGGGTGCCAATCCATTGTGGGACACACACATACAAACACTCGCACATTATGGGAAATTTGGGGAACAACAGTTAGTCTAATCTGAATGTCCTTGTGGGAGGAAACTGGAGCATCCGGGGGGAAACCCATGCATACAGAGGCGGGAATCGAAACCCGAACCCTGGAGGCGACACTGCTAACCACTACAGCACCGTGCCACTCCTGCAAATACACAACATCTAAAATTATTCATGGTTGTTCAGATGTTCTTCTTTGAAAACCCTTAAAATGTTTCATCCAACACCTCCGTTTGTGTTTCTGGGGAGCATGCAGCTTTTTGGGCCAGATCTTTTAAACATATCAGGAACTCAATGGAGTGGAATTGGCCACATAACCTGCTAGAACATGATATGAAATGCAAACGCAGGTAGATTAGAGCATATCCCTCCAATTAAACAAAAAAAAAAGGGAAGCAGCATCCAACATTCTCACCAGGAAGCACATGAAGTCGAGAGCGAGTACGGTGGGCACTCCTCCGAAAGGCAGGCCCTGGAGCACGGTGCTGCGGATCCGTGCCGAGTAGCAGTAATCTTTGGAGGTGTTGAAGCAGCCGGGCTGGCCCTCGCAGCCCCCGAATATCCTCATCATCATGAGCGCTCAAGAGGATTCACAGTCGCATCCTGCTGCAGAATCTACAAACAAATGGAAGAAAGAACAAGGTTTAAAAACCTAAAAAAAAAAAAAGAAAGTTCAACCTGGTTGAAATAAAAGCAATGGCAAGCATTCAAATCACTGAGAAGTCAGGACTACTTTGGGATTACTCTGCAACCGTTAGCGCGGCTGTTCTCGGAGGACGATCAAAAAGTTAGCAAAGAACCAAAGAAGCACCACCTGAGCAACCACCTGATATGTTATTCCTAATACCTGTAGACACATCCTGCTCGTCAATTCAGTCATCGCGGACCAATTAGCGGCGATGAAAATCACCTCGGCAACGTGTTCCAGCTGAAGTGTTGCCTCCCTGAAGGAGCAATTATCTGAGGATGACTTTTCCATCTGACGCAATGGAACAATGAGGTCATAATATAGAGACGGTGTTCAGTTCAACGTGTCTGATAAACCCACTGGAATATGGTACAGTCATGGTTTTTATTGACAGTACTACTTTTCCTGGACACAAATCCAAATCTGTGCTTATCGTTACTCAGGTTAAGTGACCGGTTCTGTCGAACACCATCTGTGGAAATGGGAGGAGTTTTCTGGAGGTTATGGAGCAGAGAGTAATAAACATGTTTTGCAAGAAAGTTTTTTTTTGTTGTTTTAAACTATATTGCTTATTTTACATGAAAACTAACAAACCTGAGAGTTCACTTGTGGCAAATTTGTGCTATGCAATGCATTAAGGACTAAGGGTGCCAATACTTTAAGTTAACTGAGGAGAGAACTTTGTTTTAAGGCAAACTTTGTCTGAAATTCTTACAATTCAACAGATGTATTCATTTAGTGCACTACACAGTAGAGATGAGGATCACCAGGTACCTCCTGATACGATACCACGATACCAACGTGCCGATTCAATTTGTATTGCAATCATGATTTTATAAACATCCTTATTTGATATATTTTTTTTTTGGTTTGTTTTGTTTTGTTACAATTCTCTATTAAAGAAAAAAAAAAAAAGAAAAGAAAAAAATTATAATTTGCTGCTTGGCAGTACCATGTATTATGAAATGCGGAGGTTTTTCTTACAAAGCCCCAAAGTTATGGAATAGTTGTCTTCCAATTAATGTTCGGGACTTATTTAGCCAAGAATTTTTGTAAATAGATTTGCCTTAGGTAAAGGAGCAGATCTGGGGGACTCATGGACGTAGAGTATTACGGTGAACTGGTATGTTTAGATACTGTCTTCCCCACTCTCATTGATCACTCAGATGTGTTGATGGTGGAGCTACTAGTTGCTTTACATCTCAGGGAGCCCTCATGTCTGTGTTTCCTTCTGGATCTCCCTTTTAGTTATGCTGTAATAGTTAATCCTGCCGGAGTCTCTGCTTGCACTCTACACTAAATATACATTCGCCTTATACATTACATGACTGCGACCACGCCCTCCCGTTCGCCCTCCCGTTCGCCCTGCCGTTCGCCCTGCCGTTCGCCCTGCCGTTCGCCCTGCCGTTCGCCCTGCCGTTCGCCCTGCCGTTCGCCCTGCCGTTCGCCCTCGAGCTACACACGTCATTCCAGAGTGATCCAGACCCCGCTCTGTCCTTTGGACCTATTTGACTCATACTGGTGCCCCGCTTCTGATTGGAGAGCTCGCCTCATGATGCCGACGAGATGAGAGCCGCCTAACACACAGTATGACTGCAGATCAATCCCAACTATCCGTTATCACCTAAATGAGGATGGGTTTCCTGTTGAGTCTGGTTCCTCTTAAGGTTTCTTCCTACTGCCATCTCAGGGAGTTTTTCCTCCTCGTCATCGTTGCCCTCAACTTGCACATCAGGGAATATCTAATCATCTTGATCCATATACATTTTTTACATTTTATACAAAATTCCATCATTTTCTTTTGATTGTGTAAAGCTGCTTTGCGACAATAACAATTAAAGTGCTATACAAATAAAATTTAATGGAATTGAATCAGTCGTCCAGCCAAAGAGGTCTTTACGACGATTCTGTTTGTCCAACAGATGTTCTGGACCGTTTCTAGCTCCACCCTTAATTACATAATATGCAATTCAAACTGAATGTTTAATATTAGTCATTTAATTATATAAAATTATAAAACTGTTCAGTGTTCCCTCCCATTTTAACCACACCGAACATGTTGGAACTTTTAAAAACATTTCTCACTAATTTGTTGGGCAATTTTAGCATTTATCAGTGTATAGATGGTACACTCCTACTGGTACTAATGAAAGCTGGTGTGCCAATATTTATCCTCAGTACACTGTCCATTTCTGTTAAGTCACTTACCATACACATGAGGAAACAGATAAAACCATATTTGTGCATACAGTATATTAAACATTGAATTGTTCTAAACGGAAACAAATACAGATGTGCACTAATAAGAAGAGCACTACTAATATAAAGAAAGCTTTCTAGTGCATCAGGTTGAGGTTTAAATGGTGCGACAACAAAAAGCTGAGCAAGTAGATTTTCACTTTCATACCAATTGGGGCAAACGGTCAGATACGAAGCCCCCGTGACCATGTGACACCTTTACAGCATCCTTAGTAACTGCCTGGTCAGGGTGTGAACTCCTAGTTTGTTCACATTTATTTTTATTTATTTATTTTATGCAAAACCAAAGGCAGATAAATATTATGCAAGAATGTGACCTTAATTAATACAATAGGAAATAATAAAGCTCTGTTTGCTGTGCTTGGGATTTGGATATCGTGCACTCCGACCACACCATCTGGCCTTCAGCTTAAAAGCGCTTCAATAAACAGAAACACAAGCCTTAAAGGAATATGGTGATCAAAAAGGGAGCTCAGGCAGAGTAGAAGAACGGCCAGACACAATGGCAGATGTAAAATAATGATTACTCAGACTGCAGAAAAGGCTGAGAAGGACAAAGACAAAGCAAGATTGAGAGAGAAAGAGAGAGGTGGAGGAGGGTTGGCTGCAGCAGCACTGCAGCAGATGGCTCTGCTAGACCGGCCTCCACACTCCCACAGTCTCAATGACAGAGCAGCCAGCCTCTGTTTCCATTCCCTCCTCCCTCTGATTGGCTCAGAGCACCAACAACGCAACAGCTGATCCCCAAAATAATCCGACCAAGACAGGAACGAGATCCGGTGCTTGGCGCTCGCCTTGCCGAGGCAAAGTCTTATGATGAGGATGTGGACTTGGGGCCGGAGGGGTGCTGTTACCACGGTGACAGGGAGAGAAAGAAGCAGCTGAATCACTCTCCTGAGAAACGAATCATATTTATAAATGACTCAAAGGACTCGACTGTCTGGTTCCGGCAGCTTATTCCAGGGAAAACCCGTTTCCCCCTCAATCAAAAATCGAAAGATGAACAAAAGCCAGATTTATGAGCAGGAGAGGACAATAATGAGTTAGATATATACTGTATTGCTATCGTTTCTACAGGCACGAGAAAGCACTTCAACTGCGAGGGTTAGAGCAAAGAAAGCAAAGCAGAGCAAAGAAAAACTAGCTTATTTGGTCCTAGTTCTTTTTTCAGCCAAATTCTTTCTAAAAAATAAATAAAAAATAAAAAAAACAATCAGAATTTTATCAAATTTCAAATGCATTGCACTTATGTATTATTAGTAACTCACTAAACTGGAAATAAATCTCCCGCGATCTTCCAAGGAACCCGCACAACAATTCTAGAATCAGCTTTCATTTTGCTTGTATCCAAGAAACGGTGTTTTGGCATTTGGCATCTTGGGTATTCAGGTGTCACGGGAGCTCGAGTGATTCTCTTGCCAAGGTGGTGCACCTTTCTGACCGTGTCAACCACACCTTCATTTTCATGGTGAAGATCAAGACAAGCTGGTTAGACCAAGATGCAGACTGCTTGTGAAGCAACTTGATCCTCTCCTGACCAGCAGAAGGGGAGCACACGCATGTTTGAGACTGCAAGAATCAGATTTTAACTATAAATAGCTAAAGATTCAGTGATGCTGACTAACGAATATGAATAGTCACAAATGGAAAACTGCTGTGGTGTAAGAAGAATAGGAGACTTGCAGTAACTGCTATGCAATATATTGGTTAATACTTTAAGTTTAGTAAAGGCTATATATATATATATATATATATATATTTATTATGAGTGCAGTTTGTGAGAGAAGTTATTATAAAAACAAATATACAAGGAATTATTGATTTTGTGACACGTACTGCACTACATAGTATGTAGCAATCAATCCCCCCCCCCATCTCTATTGCCTTCACAACATTCCTCTTACTATCATGGAAGGGTGAGGAAAATTATAAATAATTGAGTTAATAAACCACAGTGGATAAATCAACAGCATTTAGGGAATCTCCTAACTGCAGACCATTTAAACTCAAGTTAGTTTAGTATTAAAGTTTTAAAAAAAGAGGATAGTGAAAAATCTAGCAAAAATTCTGCAGGTTATTGGACTGATGACATGTAAAGCCTGACTGAGGTCTCAGTAATCAAACCCTGGTCACCATTGTTCCATAAAATAAATAAATAAAATAAAATATATTAAATTTATTTTTTTTTTAATGATGATCCATGTTCCCAAGGTTGAAACAATGATGACCATTGCGCCAACTGACCAATCACTAACGACCCATACTCCCAAAGAAGAATCAACTAAACACCTTTGCTGACGAGAGCCACCCACTGATAGTCATTGTTCCCCAAAAGGAACCAGCAAAACACAATTGTTCCCAAGGATAACAATTTCCCTTAATAAGAAATCAACTAAACACCACTGTCCCCAATGATGAACAGTGTTCCTTCAAAAAAATTACCTAAAATACCCATTGTTCCCAAAAACCAATCGTTGATAACCCTTGCTCCCAATGAAGCAATAATCAACTGAATAACATTTGTTTTCAGGGATAATTTGACCATTTTGATTCATACACATTCATATTCCATACAAACTTAAATAATTATTTTGATTGTGTAAAGCTGCTTTGCGACAATGACAATTGTTAAAAGCGCTATACAAATAAAATTTAATTGAATTGTTTTCCCCCAATGATGAAGGTGGTCCTAAAAGAAGAATTAATTAAATCCATTTTTTTCTAAATTATGACCATTGTTCTTATAAATAAACTAAACTAAATATGCTTCAGGGTTTTTTGAAGCAAATACCTGAAAAATAGATGTCTTTACTCACTGCTTAAAAATGCATTTCCATTGACTTGTCTGTACAGACATCTAGAGGAAGTTAATTCCACCAATCACTGATGAGCATTTTTCCCTCCCAAAGTAGAATCAACTAAACAGCATTGTTCCCAAACACCAATCACTAATGACATTTGTTCCCAAATACCAAATCAACTATTGTTCTCAAAGACCAAATCACTGATGCCCATTGTTCCCAAAGACAAATCAACTAACCACCATTGTTCCCAGTGACGAATATTTAAGAAGAATCATGCTAAAAACCACTATTCCCAGTGATCACCGCTGTTCCCAAAAAAACAACCGACTAAACACAAAATGACGGCCACTGTTCCCAGCCACTGATGACCATTTGCCCTTGAGAACAATGGTCTTTAGTTGACACTTCTTTGAGAACAATCACTGGTGACTCTTGATCCCAATGAAGAATAAATTAAATCACAATTGTTCCCAAAGACCAATGACTGATTCTACTGTTTGTCATGTACACAAATGTATTTTTGTTCTTTGCTGTAAACTAAAACAGAAGATATTACTATCATCCATAACTATTTTCTTTAAGCCCATTTATCTTCTATTCTGATAAACCTCTATTCTGTTCCAAGTATCTTCAGATAACCTTCTTCTTCATGCAACACACATTGATATGCAAATAATCATGGCAGTTAATGTATATGCAAATTAGTGCATATGCATTAGCTTCTCTGAAAGGAGAATAAAACACCACTGTTAAAAATCCTGGTCTGGGTGAATGGCCGTAATGGTCGTAACTGCATCTTACACATTCATTATTCATTACAGATCGACAGCAGTTTCTAATGTTTGACACTAATTTTCACTCGCAGTTTGTCAACATTTCACTACATTGTGAAGCAGCAGTGTCGATCTACACACCAGCTACATGACAAATTCCTCATGCTGAGTTTATTCCTTTGAGAGCTGTGGATCACAAACTAGGCGATGATCAAGGCGAGCGAACACAAACCGCTCCATGCCATTCCCACAGGGGCATCATGGGATTTTTCCAACCTCTAATGCTCAAACAACCCCACTGCCCTAGTTTTATTTAGAATGATGAAACATTTCTCGATCCTCCTCGAGCAGCATGTTAAAGAGGGAGAGAAACACAGAGAGAGAGAGAGAGAGAGAGGAAAATAAAGACGAGATGAAAGAGTGAGAGATGGGAAATGAGGGAAAGGAGGGAAAAAAAATATAGGGATGTACAGGTGTGGGAAGGAAGAGGCCAAGAGAAAATGAACAGAGAGATAAGAAGGAAACCTGGAAATGAAAAAGTGGGATGTAGAGAGCATATTAAGCAAAAATGGAGCATGGAAAAAAGTACTGTATGTTTGTACTGTATGTATGTACGTATGTAAGTTTTGTTGAAACCTTTTGATAGATGTTTAAATATGTAGTAAAAAAAAAGTCTTGATGGAAATTGCAGCAACGCTTTACACCAGAAATGAGCAATTTGTCTCCATTCCATCAACCTGAATATTTAATTAATCCAAACTCCATGATTCATAACCCTGTTTTATAAACCAGTGATTAATTAAATTATAATAATAATGATGATTACTGGGTGGTGAAAATTAAATCAGATCAGACCAAATAAATGTATGAGGAGGGAAAAAAAAGAAAGAGGAATGACAATGAGAACTTGAAGACAGGAAGACCAAAAAAAAAAAAAAAAAAAAAAAAAATGAAAAAAAGGAATGTAATGTGGTATGTGACAAGTGATCCGTTGCCAGGATTGGTTCAGTTCATCTAAAAGAACTCTGACCCTGTGATCAGTGATGTGATCTCAGAAGCGGGAGTGAGATCATGAAATACAGATGAAATTTTGCTAGAGTAGTTTTGACGATCAATGTAATGTACAGTAATGTAACTGTGAAACAACTCTCTTTCTGAACTCATGGAAATGGGTATGGAATTTTCATAGAGCCACCTGCAGTACCAGAGCACAAACGCAAAACCACAGAGCTTGTTAGCTCAGGAAGGTGGTTTCCTTTTCATGGAACTCTTCTGGATGCAGTCAATGCTTGAACTCCACGTTTATCTAGTCACTGAACTAGGAAGTAATCCACCATTCATGAATGATTCCACTCCAAGTTCCATTCCATGATTCTACTTAAAGTTGAGTCCTTTCTTCTTTTTTTTTTCCATGTATCTGAGGTGCGGAGGCCTATCAGTGGCAGCTTGGCAGTGCTGGGGTTTGAACCCCTTGACCTTCCAATTAATTGAACAACATCTTATCCACGGAGTTGTCCATTCATTCAAAGTTCTCCATAACAAACAGGTCACACCATGGCCACCCAAAAAACTGCCTGGTTTAGTGCATTTCTTTTACCATCAAAATTATTAAATGATTTTTAAAAAAGCTCTTTTAATTTTTTTACCTTTCTACAAATAAAACGATGGTATCAAGATAAAAAAAAACATACAAATTTCAAATATCTGGAGTAAAATAAATAAACTAGCTTTGCTCAGTGGCAATGCATACTGTACACAATACACATCTATTCACACATATGGTGTGTGTTTAATATATTTTTGAACAGTATCACAGTGTGTCTTTTGGCTTTCTACCAGAACACACTGGATAGGAAGTAAAACAGCGACTTGGTAATTAAAATGCAAACAGTCAGCTTTAATTTGAGACTGAATAATCAAGAATATTGAGTAAACCTCAGAGGAAGACACTCAAACTAAAAGCTGAGCGACTCACTTTAAGGCTCGCTTTAATTGCTGCAGCGAATAGCCAAAACCAAGACAAATCATGTCGCAGTTCAATTACTTATGACGGGTCTGAATTATTGTAGACATGCCCAACTTCAGGTGGTGATATTGGAAACGATTTAGTTCGTCACCCCGTTTGGCCCGGAGCTATTAACGTTGTGAGATTACGGCTAACAAGAGATAACCGCGGGCAGCAGCATAACTCACATGATAAAAATGGTTCGTCTTATGAGGCTAAATCTAATTACTGGCTGTCCTGCAATGTGTGCGTGCGCTCGGTCAGTCTCTCACTCTCTCACACACACACACACACACACACACTTTTCATAGCCAGCTATATTTTATACAATATTTTTTATCAGGGGCTGCCAAACTGGGGGACAAAGAAATCAACCTACAACATACATTATTTTTTAGAATTAAAATATTTTGAATGATCAATATTACAATCAATCAATTTAGATTTTTTTTTTTTGCTAATATTATTCAGAATTACTATGATTTGTTTCATTTTGTTACTTCCTTGTCTTCTCCCCATCCTGACATATTCATCAATAAAAATAAACAATTCTTCATCTACTACAGTTAAACAATGTTGCATCATTGTATGTAAACTACAAACTTGTGTACTAGGATTTTATTGTACCTACTGTATACTTTATGCTGCCAATCACAACAATCACAATGAAGGCATGCACAAAATTACCTAAACATTTTTACGACCCAGGCAACACCTTAAAAATCTTTCGGCACCAGCGTGGGCTTTTATAAGCACGTATCCTGTAAACCAGAGTTTTTTCACATTGACCCACCACAACGTGAAATATTTTCCTTCAACATAACTACCCATGTAAATGTAAACTGATTACAGAAAACTACAATCTGACAGAAAACTGAATTAGAATGCCAACAGGCAAAAGTGGAAATAAAAATAGCATTGCGGTTTGCTTTTTTCCCCCAGCTTGGACCGTCCATTTGCTAAATCCGTCCTACTTAATTGACATATTGATTGTGGTGGCAGCAAAGCCTGGGGAAAACGTAGTGTAACACAAAAATAGTGAGGCCGTCTCTTCAACCTTGATATGAAGGTGAAAGCAGCACAATTTTTCCTCGTACCTGTCAAATCCACCAGCATTCACACACACACACACACACACACACACACACAAACACACACACACTGTAGGTGTTTGGAGGTTCAGCGGATTTCTGAGCTGTTGGATTGGTCCA
>JAQQZT010000007.1:24506537-24517102 GCA_030068275.1 Clarias platycephalus
AAACCGGAGAACCCGGAGGAAACCCACCAAGCACGGGGAGAACATGCAAACTCCATGCACACAGAGACGGGAATCAAACCTGGCTGGATATCGAACCCGGACCCTGGAGGTGCAAGGCGACAGTGCTAACCACTACACCACCATGTTGCCTCTCTATAATCCTACAGTATAGTATACACTCTTTATTAGGCAAGCACAGTATCTTGTGTAGTAGAAGCTGTGTAACTATTTGCGAAGTATGTTTAGAACCACAACAAAATAAAAATAAATCAATCAATTATATCTACTCATGATACTTATAGAATCGCAATACAAATCAAATCGATATCATAGTATTGTGATAACATCGTATCATTCGGCCCCTAGTGATATATTATTATCAAGTGCAACCTTGCAGCCAAAATGGTCTGATCTCATAACAGAGAAGATGAATCTGACCAACCAGAATCGAGAATTCAACAGGTGAACAGTGTCAGTAAAGTGCATTTTCAGTGTCGTTCATCCACATTTCCCGTGCACCTACTGTAGCTCCCGTAAACAGGCACAAGTCTCTCACTGTAATCCCACAGAGTGTGACAGTGTGACGTGCATGCTGTGTCTGTGTTTGTGTACATGCCCTGCTCATCATTCCTTCCTGTCTGCCAGCAGCCGCGCTTCCCACTGACAGCGATATCCGAGACCCACGTGGCACAGCACCGAGCTGCACTCCACATGCTGACAGATGTCACTGAACATAACCGCGCATGCAGGAGGATCCCCGTAGCGAGAAGTGACTGAGCGAGAATTGTGCTGCGACTTGGGGGAGCTTCTCCAGCTGAGCGCGAGTAACGTGGCTCCGTTTCCCCTGCAGATTCTCCTCGGCGCGCCAGAGACGGAGCCCATCTCCTGTAATCCGTCACGAGGAATCCGACTCACGGCTGACGCTGAGCTCACTCAATCACCGGCTCCTCTCAGGCTCTGCAGGATCTGACTGCACCAGATCTGTTGTCTCGAGTCCACTTGTTACACACACACACACACACACCTGTCCTCTTATCCCGAGCCAATTCAAAAACACACAGAGCTCACCAGACCAGGGGAAACTCAAGTCAAATCTGCAGGAATCTAAATGCATTAAATTTCGAAAAATTGTGCACGTTCTGAGGAAATCCATTAATCACAAAATAGGCACTTTGCTGATCTTTTTTTAGGATGTAACATTTGGAGAAAATAAGCCTCAGTGGATGCATAATGAGTGCGATTTCTGTCCGTCAACACTTTTAATGATAATTTAATCTGACAGTAATCCTGCTTCTGTTCCACTGCTGAGTCGAACACTATGTAAAATAACTCCGTGCCATCACTCATATGGCCGAGGCACTGAAGCTTGATAACAGGCTTGCGCAAGTTAAAATAAGCAGTGTGTCCCCAATTTTTTCTCTCTCTCTTCCTCTCTCTTTTTAAAATTTTAATCCCGGCGCTTTTCCTCTCTTCTCTCCGTCTGAAGCACGGCACTTTGATGGCGTCTGTGGGTGGGATGGAGCAGGTCGATACATGTCCCTGAGAAGACAGAAAGCTCTTTTTAACTGGCTCTCGCTCTCTCTTTTAACTCTGCATCGGGATCGCACCCCAGACCGCGTGCTTTCGCCAAGACAAGCCTATAAAATTTTTTAAAGAGAGTTAATAATTCACAGTATGGTGTAAATAGCTGCATCTGAGACATCTTTGATTAGCCTCTCTGGGTCACCTCTCAGTGTAAAGGGTGTGTGTGTGTGTGTGTGTGGTGCATCATCATGTTGTCTCCAGATTCACGGCAACCATGCAGGATAAAATGCTTCCTGAAGCCAGATTCATCTGAATCCCCGCCCATTAGATTAGACAGCTCTCCACGATTAGGCAGTCATGTCACTTTCTCTAAACACATCCTTAACACACACTCAGAGGAAATTGCTATCCTCCCACTTCCACATGACCGAGCTCGCACGCGTGCATGATTCCCCAGCGTGGCCGTGAGTGATTGAGTGGAGAGAGGATACTATACCACCCCTCTCTTCCCGAGAACCGTGCCGACGGATTGTTGTTGTTGCATCATCCGTATTGAAACTCGCAGTCCTTGGATGATAAAGTGATTTCTTTCCTGTTGTGCTGCTCAGGAGCCGGGCGAGACGCGTTTCCAAAGCTTTACTTTAAACGCACGTTAGAGGCGCGTCACATGTGGAAAACACTTTTATTTTAAAAAGCATTTCAGTCCAGGATAGCTGGAGTAATAATCCAGAGAGAGAGGTATGACACAGGGGTCTCTGAAGGGTAACCAGGGGGTGGGGGGTGGGGTTCTCTAAATGTGTTTAAGTGATAGAAACCGCAGCATTCACATTGTCAAAGGTAGTAAACTCTAAAGTATAAACTCTTTCTTTTTTGTTAATTTGGGTCCTGTGAGTGGACAAATGTAAAGAACACGGCACAGTGTCATACAGTAGTACACGTTACCAGTGTTAAGAGACGTTACTACTAATACCCCTATCTCACCTACGCGGTTTCCTAAGTACAGTTCATCATGATTCAACGCGAGTTTTGGTGCTGTGATTAGATTTCCATCTTTCCGCGCGTCGGTCCTCGCATAGTCAAACCGCATAAGTGAGATAGGGGTATAACAGCAGGAATAACAGAGAGGGGCGGGTAATCGGGGGCGGGGCTTGTAGGACGACTTTCACACACACACTAATAGATTGGGAATGACTGCTGTCTGGCTCACGGATTACATAAATTGTCTAAATGGATTACATTTTTGAAAAAGTAACATAATAACTGAGTACTTAATTGGCGGACCTAATGCGTTAGATTACTTGTTACTTCAAAAAAGTAATCCAAGTACTCTACGTTGTAACGCGTTACACCCAATACATTACTATGTTCCCTGCAGCATGTGTGTGTGTGCTTCTGCTCTACCTAGAGCCCACAAGTCTCATGGGATAGGCTCCAGGCTTCCTGCAAACACTGTACAGGTTAATATTATAGAAACTGAATAAGTGAGTACCTCCAGGATATAGCGGGGAAAAAACCATATAGTCATGTGTAAAAGTCAGTGTGTGTGCGTGTGTGTGTGTAGAAACATAATAAACATCATCTGATCATAGCGGATCTTAGGATCTTAGCAAATAGAACCTCAGATGAATATAAAATTATATAACATTTTTCACCAGGCCGTTATTTATTTAACAAAAATTAAGTCTAAAAGAGAAAGGCCATACTTACTGCTTCACAGGATTTAAAAGAGTTAAGTTACATTTACATTATGGCATTTGGGCCACGCCCTTATCCAGAGCGACTTACGTTTTTATCTCATTATACATCTGAGCATGTTGAGGGTTAAGGGCCTTGCTCAAGGGCCCAACAGTGGTCATGGGGTTTAAACCTGGGACCTTCCAAACTGTAGTTCAATACCTTAACCACTAAGCTAACCCTAGACTTTTGCAGCCTGGTGCTGGTAATCATCAGCCCTTGAACAGGGAAAGACATAAGCAATGGCCTTAGAGAAACCATTATTGCAGTATATCGATCTGGAAAGGCTTATAAAACCATTTTCAAACAATCTGGAGTTCAATGTTCTACAGTGAGAAAGATTATTCACAAGCGGAATGCATTCAAGACAATTGCCAATGTGTCCAGGAGTGAACGTCACAGCACCTTTGCCCCAAAGTCAGAGCATACAGTACAACGCACAGAGAAATAAAAAAATAAAATAAAAAACAAGATCTCAGATTCCAAAGGCCTCAGTGAGCATGTTAAATGTTAAAGTCCATGACAGCACAATTAGAAGAAGACTGAATAAGTATGGTTTGTTTTGAAGTGTCCACAAAACTGCATCTGAACAAAGCACAAGACTTCTGAAACAGTGTCCTATGGAGAGACGAGACCAAGGTGGAGTTGTTTGGCTCTAATGTCCAGCGCCATGTGCACCTTGCAGTCAATGATTCGACCATGAACTCCTCTGTATACCAGGGTGTTCTAGAAGAAAAAGAGAGACCATCTTTCTGACAGCTAGGGTCGGTCATGCAACAGGACAATGATCCACAGCACACCAGTACTGTACATCTACATCGCGGAAGAGTGGCATGAGAGCGGGGTGATGTAACATCATGGCCCAGGGACTTCAAAGAAACGGAGCTTAGAGCAGTCGTTTGATCGCCACGTGAAGGACAGCCACGTGAACACTGCACAAGCTCCCACTTTCCTTCCCTTTCTATACGTCCTTCCTCCTTAAAATCTTCTTCTTTCCCTCCTTTTTTTCTAAATAAAAAAAGGTATTTTCCTAAGACCTGTGTTTGTTGTGCCGCCCATGAGTCAAACCCGTCACAGTCCAAAACTGAGACCCGCAAAGATCAGATGATTTTTATCATGTTTTAACACAAAGAAAACATAGAATTAAAAGAGGGGGCATTAACTTTTACACATGACCATATGTCTTTTTTTATTTTATATCGTCTAAGGGGTCGCAGACAGTAAAAAGTTTGAGCAGCTCAGATTTATACCACATTGTTAATAGAATTTCCATAACAGCAGCTCAGCCATCGTTTCTATAGTAACCACTCATTTACAAAGACTTGCCTACATACCAGCTCTGTTTTACTTCAGTTTTTCTGTCATTCATGAACTCCGTGATCACCACCACCCCGAGATCAGCCCCGCATTTTTCCTTTTCCTTGCTGCTCTTTTCCCGACCACACCCACTTCCTGTCTGTTTTGTATTTAGCCCCCTCTAAACACCGTCATAGCCAGATTGTCTTTGTTACAGTATACTGTGTATATATATATATATATATATATTTTTTTTTTTTTTTTTAATCTACATTGGTTATCCTAGAGACATTTATTTTTGAAATCCTGTCTGGAACTGATTCAAAGCCTGTAAATAAATTCCTTTTTCTCTCTTTTAACGGTGGTCATGCGTTTGGGTCGTGAGTGTTTACAAGCTCTATATTATGGCTAAATAATAAACTAATTGAAAGCATCTTACTGTATTTGCTCTTTGTGTTTCTTCTTTAGTACCATTACAGTAAAATATTGTAGATATTAGACTAAATCCAGGGGTTAGCACTGTTGCCTTACACCTACGGCGTCCAGGTTCGATTCTCAGCCATGCTCAATTCCCATCTCTGCAGCTTGTTTACTCATTCAATCAATTTATATTGTAAATATAACTCATCAATTCAAATGTTACTAATTAATAGATTTTATCTCTGAATGTTCCACTCTGGATTCTCTTTAAATTTATATTAGATCTATTACACTAGCTTATCAATGTGGACATTTTTTTAAATACTTTCTATACTCTTCATAATTTACATTATTAAAAAAAAATAATTTGTAATAAAAAATTTTATTCTAATTTTATTTTGTGCATTTTATTTCATTACAAATTCCATCCTTAACATAAATATTTTTCAGTGGGAAAAAATTAAATATCTAGTGCAATTATAGTTTTTTTTTTTTCAGGTCATGGACAGTCATAATTAAGCCATATTACAGCCGAGCTGATATTCACTACAACATGACCTCGAGTGTGATATTGCGTTTGTACACAAACAGTTCTGCAAACACCATTTATTTCCAACAGATTATGATTTGTTTGTTTATGTAACTGGTTATTTTGCTCCACCAGCACATCTTACATTTACATTTAGGCGTGTGGCAGACGCTCGCATCCAAAGTTTCCATCATTGGATACAGTAGATCTTTACATACTTATAGGGTTACTAGGTCAATAACTAAGTACCATCAGTCACACACTGTGGAAGTGTTTTTTTTTTTTTTTGTGGGAGAAGGGAGAGCTTAACCTGTGATTGGTAGAACGAACTATCTAAACTAGAACTAAAGTATCTATCTATCTATCAATCTATCGATTTATCTATTGATCTATCTATCTAACTAAACACAACTAGCAGAGCTGGCGACTGACAGTTAGTGTAACAGGGGTGAAAGTGGTTTTAAATTCTTACGGTACTATGTAGCCAAAAGCTGAGAAGCACAAACTGTTCCCAAAGAAGATCTGCATAGTTTAGCAAAGGAGTTTCCATGGCTTGGGATTAAATCTATAGATGCACCTGCTCATACAACCTCCAACCCTCCACCCCCCAGGAGCTGGGATCGGGTCCCAGACCAGACATCGAACCCCGGCCACAGCAGTAACAGCGCCGCATGCTATCCACATGTCGACTGGAAAAATCAAGTCATCTGGGCTTTTATTGTTGAAAAAAGTATTGTTTCTTCAGGACCACAGTGCAACACTTGTAGCATGCAAGACTGTTGCTAATATGACGATTCTATGATTGTTAAATAATTTTCATCCTCATTATAGTTAATGTGTTTGAAACATTTTAATCATTTTTTTAGTATAGACAGTTTTTATTCAATTCTTTAGTAAATCCAGTATCCTGTCAAACAACATTTGTTTATTATTGGTGCAAAAAAAAAAAAAAAAAAATGATTTGCATTTCACCGTTTTCTGGTTTAAAAGCTGCGAATCTGAGGTTTAAGGTGAAATGATTGGGTCTATACATAATTCAGTGTCAGTTCGTTGTGTTTTTCTCCCTGATCAGCGAAAGAAGGATGAGGAGGTGTGAAAGAGAGGCTCAGCAGGAGAAAAGTTAATGCGTCATTGTGAGTGTGAGAGCTTATTTTATGTAGCGATGCGGTAACAAACAGAGGCGTAGTGTGAACACAAACACTTGTATAAAAATGGCAATTTGAGTTTTATTTACATGGAAAAGGTAAGAAGAGAGAGATTAAGAGAGAGGAGGTGGGTGGTGGTGATAAATAGAGGGAAGTGTAATTCAGTAGCTAGAACACAAGGCATAGAGTGAACAAGGAGTCATCGTTTCCATCGTGACGGCGGGAGGTTGTACATGCGTCAGGTGATGCAGAGCCGTACCGCTAACTCTATACCGTACGTTCAATTAAAATGATGATGGTGGTGGTGATAATAATAATAATAATAATAATAATAATAATAATGATTGTGCCTATTATCATGTGTTCTGCCCCACGTTCCACCCATAAGTTATTATTGCACCTAGTGGTTAAAATGTGAACTACAACAAGATCTATATCTTCATGGTCGAGCTTGTTTTAAAGCAAATAACTGGAATTAATTCAGATACATTTCCAAAAAAAAAAAACAGTGTGTCTGTCATATTCTATTTTCCATACATGAATATATCCTTTAATTTTATATAATTTTAGGATATAATGCAAATGGAAAAATGTGCGATCCTGGAGTGAAAACGTGTGAGATCCTGTGAAATAGGGATAGATAGAGGATAGATGTGTCTTTTGCTTTTGGCCAGTTACCAAATTCTTGGAAAGTTTGGATTAATGAGATCTGTTCGACTGTAGGAGGGATTTTGTACTGTATGTTGTTTCCTCTGGGGTTTCTCCAAAAAAATTCACTAGATGCTATAAGTCAACTGTCACCGCCTCCGCGATCCATTTTATTTTGAGGCGATGTCATTATTAATGTTGTCCCGCGCCACAGAAATTATGATCATGACCCGCTGCTGCTGGAACGTAGGAAGTGGAAGTCGCAGTGACAAGAAAATCTCGAGTCTTTACATTTACATTTACATCAATGCTTTTGCAGACGCCATCTGTCAGACAGCATCTTTAGCAACCGCATCTTCTTTAGTGTTTGTTTTTCCTCACACTAGCTGCTTGTTTCTGTTTTGTTTGCTGTCCTGATGGTGTGCGGTTTCTGACCTTAGTGCTGATTTAGCTGTGCTTTTTTCCCCCCCGACATGACACCCAGAATTCCAATGTGCTCGATAACAAGCTCTGGAGTAACAACACTGTCAATAAATGATGGGGGAGGCACTAACTTGTAGAACCGCATCTGATAGAATATAGTCTCCTGAAAGGAAATATTTATTTATTGTACATTTACGGTAGAAGGAGTCTCCAGTGTCAGTGCTAGTTAAGAGTCAGAAATAAAACATTATTGTTTATTTTTTTCATAATGATAGCACATTTTATTCTGTAGTGTTTGTTGTCAAACTGTCATCAGCATAATTCTGTATTACATTTACAAGTACTGAAGAAATAGATATATCCTTAAGTTGTTGTTTAAAGATTGCCAGAGACAGGAAGTTCATTCCACCACCTTGGTGCCAGAACAGAAAAGAGTCTGGATGAATGTCTTCCTCGAACCCTGAGAGATGGTGGGACCAGCCGAACAGGAGGATGGGAAGGGAATGTGGTGCGGTGCGTGATGTAATTAGAGGTGAGAGGTAAGTGGGTACTGGACCGTTTTGGGCTCTGTAGGCGAGCATCAGGGTTTTGATTTTAATGCTGGCAGCTACAGGGAGAGGAGAAGTGGGGTGGTGTGGGAGAACTTAGGAAGGTTGAAGAACGAGACGTGCAGCTGCATTCTGGATCAGCTGCAGAGGACGAATGGTGGACAGAGGCCAGGTGTTCTCATAAATTGTGCATTTTGTGGGTTTTTCTTTTTTTGTCGCAATAGCACCATGGGTCCCAAGAAAGTTAGCAAGGACGGCATCAAGAAGAAAAGAGAGCAACTTTCAGTTTTTTTTTTTTTTTAAAGCAGGCAGTGCCAAGAGGATTCATAAATTAAGAAGATGAGGATTAATGTCTATTTATTTATTTATTTTATATTTTGCATTTCGCAACATGAAATTTCACACTAAGAACTACAGATTCATTTCGCATGCAGAGGTCCTACTGCATTGGCGATTGCAATCCACAGGAGTTGTCAAAGAGCAGGAGAACAAAACAGGAAAATCTGCTCAAAATTGTAAACTGTTAAAAAAAAAAGAAGAAAAAAAAGGTAAATATTCACAAATAGAAATATTAACAAACCTGGACTGGATCCAGATCGGAGTGGAAAGTGTTGTCTCCTGGTGGAATGATGGAGCTGGTTATGACATTCCTACCTTACATTCCATCTTGAGCCAATATCATCTATATGCCATTACACAGTCTTCTAAGAATCTGGAGAATTTAATCGGGACAGATGAATGTGTAGTGGACCATTGGTAGAAATGGACAGATTGGCTGCCAGGACTCGTGAATCAGCTTCCAAACCTGCAGGCGGAATAAAATTGAAGCACCAACACCCCCCCCCACAACCACCCCCGCCCCCCCTTAGTGCCATCTTAATACTGGCAACAGCAGGAAAAACACTTATGAGTGTGAATCAGGGGAGAAAATGATGCTTTGTTGAGAAGGCAGCTGTGTACGAGGGCTACGAGAGGTCACATGGCTCTCCTCCGCACACAGATGAACACTGGCGCTCTGAAGAGCTCTGGCCGCAGTCCCAGCCCAGCCAGCGAGGGTTAATTAGCCATTTGGCCCACACACTCTTCCATTTGTAGCTCTTTGTAACGCAGTCCGACTTCGGCTCTCCTGAACACTCAACAGCAAGACAGCGAACCAATCCGACACGACGGCCCGGTTTCCCCTCCGAGACACTTAGCCGCGCACATTGTCTATTGATTTCTCTTCAGAGTGATTAGAAGTGACTGGCGTTCCTGGCGCTGTTGAAACGAACGTGGCGAAGCTTTGGAAAGTGTGTCCCTCCAGTGCATTTCTCTTCCCTCTGTTCATCCACTGTGTAATTAATTTGGTTCTGTGTCCTTGCCTCGAGAAACAATTTACTGTGGATTAGGACCTTTCTCTTAAATAGTGCGACTTCTTTGTTGTTGTCTTTAAATCCATCACCGCAGACGCAGGAGACGAGTCCTGGGAGCAAATCAGTCGCTCGGTGAGAAGCGCAGCTCGGCGGACGCGAAATGCAAAAGTGTTTATCAAAGCACCGCTGGGTTTCCTGCATGAGTTATTTAGCTGTGTCTCGTAAAAGTGTATAAAAAAAAAATGTTAAAAAAAACTGACTCCCTTAGTATAGATTAATGTTTATTTATTAGTTTATATGAATACCTAACTAATGCTTTCATGATGATGAATTACTGGGATGCACGGGCTGATACTGTACTTAGCATACTTATCAGGAAATAATGAAGCGCATACATTCCATATGAACAGCAATTAACAATTCTATTCATTATTATATTTTGGGTATTAGCATCTTGTTTACTCATTCTATTAAACTATATTATAGATTCCATCCATCCATCTAGGAACTTCTGTAGTCCATCTAGGGACCGTGCAGGCCAATGGTGACCCCTGTGTTTATATCATTCTTTATGACCATTCACACAAACGTTCACACACTACGGGCAATGTGGGAACGCATGTCAGCGTGTATTTGGACTGTGGGAGGAAACCCACCAAGCACAGGGAGAACTTCCAAACTCAATACACATAGACCCCAGGCGGGAATCGAACCCTTGACCCTGGATCTGGACCCATGCCGCCATATTCTGAATTACATCAACCATAACTTGTCGCTTCAAATAATAGCCTCGTTTTTAGAATTCAAATTTGAATTTTCCATCCAAAGTATGCAGAATTTTCTCTTACAATTCTGAGGAAGAATTTTTTTTTTTTTAACCTCTGTATTGAGAATTTCTTTTGCTTTACTCGCGCGCACACACGTGTGTTATAAGAAACGGTACACG
>JAQQZT010000007.1:24538527-24549720 GCA_030068275.1 Clarias platycephalus
GCGAATGTCTGTGATTGCCGAAAATGTTTTTTCCAAAACGCGTTTTCTTTTGTGTTTTGGTCAACGTGAACTACCGTCTAACTATCTCTACTACTGTACTATCACTAGTGCGCCGGTATTCAAGTTTGCGCACCAACGCAATCCACGCATCCTGGACATGTGGTCTTTTGCGACGCCCACATGTAAAACACAGACACTCCTACCTCCGTAATAAACACGGAAATGTTAGTCCCGTCCGAATGCATACGTGAAATGACAGACGTCGTCTGAAAAAAATTCTAACTCAAACGTCGATCGGAAAACTATTCCCGTCCGAATAGGGCTTATGTCGAAAAAGTCTGTATTTGTTTGTCTTTTCTTAATAGTTAATTAAAATAAATTCTACAGCCAGAACATGAAAGTAAGTGCGTCAACACCTGTGAAATGAAATGATTCATGTAAAAAACACAAGCCAAAAAAAATTAAAAATACATAAATTAATAAAATAAATAAATAAATAAATAAATAGGTGTGTGTGATATGTGATGGGCCGAGCAACAAATTTTGTGAAAAAAAAAAAATCCAACACAGAAATAAATCATTCGTTATGAATCATAGAAAAACACATGAATCATGAAGCAAATAAAAAAATGAAAGTAAACCATTTAGGTGTAAAGAATAACACAAAATCAGTCAACTGTGAAGAGTCATAAATCATAAGTTGTGTTCGAATTGTCAGAAAATAAACATCGTACAACATAAAACATTATAACTTAAAAGATTGTGAAACTGAACAAATATTGTAAAAAAATAAATAAATCACATGGAAATAAATCAACCAAGCGTAATTATATGAATAAGTTAATCATGTAGAACACTGACACGAGAAAAACAAACTTGTGTACAAGTGTCGAAAAACATCACGTGGAAATTACAGATGTGCATTGTTCGATTATGCACGTGGTTAGAATTTTAGAAACATGACGCAATATGAGGAAATGTGTAAACACACACACACACACACACACACACACACTGTCTCTCTGTTTCTTGCACAAGGCTGAAGTAAGATGAATGGCAGGATGAAGGCCTGATCCTGTAAGGCTTCTTTTAAACGGATCGCTCCTCTCCCACGCGGCCGCTGACCTCCTGACTTCACACACACACATCATGAAAAATTCAAGGATGCTGTTTTTAACCTTCGATCATGTTTGTAAATGAAACGCTTCTCTCTTTTTTTGTAGGGCACAAGATAAATAAGCATCAGAAGGCATCTGTGAGTGAAAGTGGGGCGGCGAAGAGGAGGCGATGAAGCCTGATGTTTACTATGCAAAATTATGCAGCCTCGAAAAAAAACAGATCATTACACAAATCCAAACAAGCTGAGAGACTCTGAAAGTTTATAATAACTGTGCAACATGAGACGCTTCATTATGGTAGTAGGGTTTCTTTTTCTCTGAAAGCATAGTCGCTTTTCTTTAACTGCTGGAACAGTAGTGTATCCAGTATCCAGTATATACAGTATATACAGTACCAGACACAAGTTTGTCAAAAGCACCCTTCTAGCTCCATGGTCTTTCCTGATTGTTATTTCTTTCTACACTGTAAAACAATGCTGAAGGCGTTTATCCAAGATACACAATAATCTCCTTTGAACAGTTGATATTGAGATGTATATCTGCTACTTCTGCTCTGTAAATCCTTCATAACGGCTCTAATCTGAGGTGCTGTTTGTTAATTGGTGATTTCTGAGGCTGGTGACTCTAAATGAACGTCTTGTTTTCCTGGGAAGGTCTTCTTGAGAGCCAGTTTCATCATGGGGCTTCACAGTTTTGAGACATTAGAAGGTGTGTCCAAAGTTTTAACTAGTACTGTATGCACAGTGTATATGGGTACTACTGTATATGTGAAGTAACATCCACATGATTGGCAGGACACAAGGTTTCTCAGGAGAACATCGTCCAGAGCCTACTTGCTTGGTTTTTCTGTCTGAGGGCCATTGGTTTGGCTGTCTAGAGACAAAGAACTGATTCAAAATTGGGCACCAGCTCCGAGCTAGCTCTGGAACTGCCTTAGTGGAACGGTTGTCACCCTTCCCCCGAGGAACAACCCAGGAACCACCAAGGCACAGGCCTGCCACAACTGGAAGCTGTTGAAACACCAGTGTCACTGTTTATACTCGACAAAATCAACACCTTCAAGCTCGACTAAAGTGTGCAGCTCCTCAAATGGCTAGAAAAAACTCTTGAGAGAAAATATTGAGGTACCAGAAATACCAGAGGTATGTTTGGAGGATTAAAGGTGAGTCATTGAACCCCTCAACACTGAAGCAGCTGTGGACTTTTTTTCTTGTTGTAGGGCTGCCAGTGGAAATGGTGCATTTCACAAAGTGGAGGGAATCATGAAGAAGGGGAGTCTCTGTGAATTCTTCAGCAGAAAAACCATCAGTTGGATTGGAATAGACAAAGTTGTAAATTCCAATAGGTCAATGACCTAAAACACAGATCAGTGCTGGTTTTTGGAATTGATAAAGCAGGTGAACTTTAAGCTTCTGGAGCCTGAACAATATTGAACATTTGTGCACTGTGCTTAGACGTCAGACTTGTAATTGGAAAGATTAGGTTAACTGGTGTTTCCAAATTGCCCCTAGTGTCTGAGTGAGTGTGTGAGCTTGTGTGCATCTCCAGGGTGTACCTTGCCTTGAGCTCAGAGACCCCTGGCATAGGCTCCAAGCCTCCCTTGCCATGTACTGGATAAGAGCTAGAGAGAACGAGTGAAGGAGTGAGAAAGTCTGCAAGAAGAGTTGCCAAATATCCAACAATGTTGTAGCCAATCCAATGTTGATGGCTTCAAAAAGCTTCTATTGAAGGTGAAACTTCCTAAGGGGCATTCAAGCAAATACTAGGTGTGATTCCAGCAAATTCATCGTCATCGTCATTATCATCTATATCGACTGTATCCCAGAAGACTTAGGGTATGAGGCGGGGTACTCCATGGACGGGGCGCCAATCCATTGCAGGGTACACACACACATACACAAACTCACACGCTCATTTACACACTATGGGCAATTTGGGAACGACAGTTAGCTTAATCTGCAGGTTTTTGGACTGTGAGAGGAAACCGGAGTACTCTTGAGGATATCCATTACGCATGGGGAGAGCATGCAAACTCAATGCACACAGACCATATGAGGGAATCGAACCCGGAATCTGGAGTTTGCAAAGTTTCATTCATGTTCAAGATGAATGTATGGAAACTTCTGACCAGAACTTAATGTGCACTCGACTTTCTGCAGGGCCTGACGATCAACACTACTTCCTTTCAGGCTTGATTTTTTCGTTGTAATGTCTTAAGACAGATTTCACGAAAGGATCAAGTAGGTAGATTTGAGCAAAATGTCGAGCAAATAATTGTCAAAAATTTTAGTGTTGTAGAACACACTTACCTACAGTAGCAAATATGTTCACTCACAAGAAGAGTTCTTCTGAGTGGTCCTTGTAGGATGAAGTAAGGATCCTTAACTTAGTGCTATGATCAGTGTGTATCCTACTACATAAAACTACGAACATATTAACAGACCAGCGATTAGCATTTAACTTTTAGCCACTCAGCTGTCGATAACCGTCATTTCAGGAACAGCTCAACATCATGCTTGAAAGAAATAAACAAACAAACAAACAAACAAAACACATTGCATTTTTTTCTTCACCATCAGTTCTTTTTAATGCAATTTATTATAAATACTGAGATTTACATGAAGATATAAAATAGTCAATTTGTATCCAGACACATTCCAACGTATTGGCATGTCCCTGAAATGTACAGCTCGATTCCAAAATGATCTCGACCTACGAACCTGAGACACTAGAAGGTAAAGAAATACAGCAAGAAACGTTGCCTGCTACATGGTAGCAAATACGGACCGAATGCGTGAAAACAAACAAAACAAACAAACAAACAAACAAACAAAAAATTATCGTTGCATCGAGGTCTGGGTAAAACCTTCAAGTCGACACAAATTCGAAGGATACTGTGCACAAAATCGAACGTTGTGGAAACCCCACTGCAAAATATCATACTGTAATAAAGGCAGGTTTATCCAATATTTCTCATTATTATTCTTGTATATATTTGCCATAACAAATATAATTTACAGTACAAACCTATTTCTAGACATGCGTGATGATGGGAATTGTGATGTTTTGCCCTTAAACATCATGAGCAGTTTTCATACGGAACAATATTTATATTGAATAAATTCATACTGTACATGACTGTTGTCATGCAGAGCATCGTAGGTGCATTACGTCTGTACAGCAAACGCTGAAATCCTGAGCAAAAACAACGTATAAAATCATATTTAACATACAAACTGTAAAAGGACAATGCGTCCCCTTAGAGTTGAAACTAAAGTTACAGCAGCGGTACAGTATTATACTTCTATGCCTGCTTATATAATAGCACTGTAAACTTCAAACGTCTACACGACACATTTATGATATGATGCAAGATGATTTTGGTTCTTAAGGCTATAAAAGTTCACGATGTTGTGCGAGTACAGAGTCTCTGGTTGCTATTTGTTCAGAAGCTGAGGAATGTGAAAACGTACAGATGGAATATTTTAAAAGGTAAAAAGAAATTTTGTTGTGGTTGTTTTTAGACATTCAGCCTCAGTGTCTCCAGGGCTTAAACAAGGCAATAAGAAGATTTGTCCTCTAATATGACTTCATATACAGTAAGAATAGCCCCTCCCCCTGTGCACACATTATATTACAGTAGAAATCATTCAGTTGCGAAGAATGAAGATGCACCTCATGGTAATATACCCGAAATAAAATCAAACATTGCTAGCATAACAACACCACGAGACGTGCGACATGGGATACACACGCTGTGTGTGGGAAGCTGTTGGGTCGTCCCTCAGGATCTCCGACCGAAATTTTAACCCTGTTAAAAACTTAAGGGATCATGGATGTGCAAAATGGGACATTGTGCAAATGGATGTTAATCGGCATAAATTCTCAAAATAAACATTCGAATTTTGTTGTTTTAAGGTTGTATGTACAATGTTGTGTTTGGGTCGTTCTTTCAAAAACGTCATTGTCGTTCTTTCATTTTTAAAAGTAAAAATTCTAATTTTCAAAAACAATGTTGTCCCGATAGAATCTTTACTTAACTAGATTACAAAATTCATCCAACATTACAATTTCTGTTGAGCCATTAATAATAATAATCTTAATAATAATAAATTTTGGTGCTCCTTTGGCTGCTCCCGTTAATGGTTTGCCAGAGCAGACTATCTGATCTCCACACACTTGGCAGAGGTTTTTTTCGCTGGATGCACTTCCTGATGTAACCCTCCCATTTTATCCAGGCTTAGGACTCAGATAAAAGGCTGGGGTTTGGACAGGAATCAAACTCAGGCCTTCTGCACGACAGGAGACACCAACCACTGAGCCCCCAACGCCCCAAAACATTATTATTATTATTACCATCATTATTATTGTTATAGTAGTAGTAGTATGGATGAGTCACTAATTTTTCTTTCACTTTCCGTAGACTTTCCATGATTCTGGTCCATGCATGAGGTCATGTAGTGCAACCTTTTAATGCTCATTGGTTACAGCAACTGAAAAAGAAACAGCAGCTGTTTTCCATAAAATCTGAAAATTGTCACTGTTCTTAATTCGAACATGCAGAACTAAAATATTATGATTTTTCATAAATAACTCCTAAATAGTTTGAACATCACTTAAAATGAGTGCAAATATCTAGAAATAGGCTTCACTATATCATATTTGGTATCATGATTTTATAATAAGAAAAATATTAGATAAATATACCAATATTTCACTGGCCAAGCCGCCAGACGTGGCTGATCCGTATGCACATGTACAGTAGCTAGGGATAAAAATGTTTAACATTTATCATCTGATGTCAAGTTCAAATAGAGACATCCAGGTGCATCGTGGTCTCCTCGTCGTTACCCAGGCTTCTCGGTGCTCTCCAGTGTCCTCGACAAGCCCCCCGACGTCCCGTTACAAAGAGCTCCCGGGCAGTATGCTGGTTATAGTCCATTTCTGTCCGGTGCATTTCTGGACGGTGAGCTCGAAGCCGAACTCGCTTTCGTTGCTCTCCAAGAGCTCGAGGCATCGCTTTGACTTCCTGTTCTGTATCGAGCCTCTCTGGATAGAGAAAGAAAAAGAGAAGGAAAGGGGACTTTTTAGACTCGCTCTCTATTTTGCAGTACTTCCTTTCAGGTTCTTTTTTCGAAATCTCAGCATGTGTCCATGCGACAGGATGACAAACGCTGCGGCGAGCGTCACTTCTAACATCCTTCACGGCGCGGAGGCCGAGGCGGCAATCACAAAACAACACAGGGAGAACGAGAGCTGAGAAAAGTTTTTGCATGTCGAACAAAACCCGGTCATCTCCATCCGTTTCTTTATCTGCTGCATGAAGGAACGGTGAAGCCTCAGACATTAAGCAGTCTGGGAGCACTGACCTTAGACCTGCTGGGAAATGCAGCGTGCGCCGTGGACCACTTCATCGCCTTTTATTTCATATCAGTATTACTGCACCTTTTGTTTTATTATTCATTAAGGAATCTCCTTCTGTCGATTTGTTTTTAATAACAGGACTGGACTTCCGGCTGTAAGGTACTGTACATCGCAGGTCAACTCAACTGTTCTAATAATGTAATTGTTACTAATTGGTGTTGATTGGTCAAGAGTGCTGAGTCTAGACCTGTGCAACTGAAGAAACCCCAAAACACTGTCTCCAGAGGCTTGTACAGTCGGCACTATGGGCATAATGGGTGCATTGCTTCATGTCCTTCCCATCTTACCCTAAAGCGTCCATCACTCTGGAATAGGGTCAGTCTGGACTCAGCACACCACATGACCTTTTTCCATCGCTCCAAAGTCCAAATTTCTGTTGAGCAATTAATAATAATAATAATAATAATAATAATAATAATACATTTTGGTCTTTTGGCTGCTCTCGTTAAGGGTTTGCCAGAGCAGACTATCTGATCTTCACACAACTTCGCAGAGGTTTTGCGCTGATGCAACCCTCCCATTTTATCCAGGCTTAAGACTCAGATAAAAGGCTGGGGTTTGAACAGGAATCAAACTCAGGCCTTCTGCACGACAGGAGACACCAACCACTGAGCACCCAACGCCCTAAAACATTCTTCTTCTTCTTACCATCATTATTATTGTTAATAGTAGTAGTAGTATGGATAAGTTAGTAATTTTTTTTTCACTTCAAATTGGTGTTCGAATCATTTAAAAATTTAATAGGACTCAGCACTCTTGACCAATCAACACCGATTAGTAACAATTACATTATTAGAACAGTTGATTTTCTGTAAGTGAACTTTTGTATGAGACATGTACAGTATTGATGGAGTCTCCAGTGCCAACACTTGGTAAAGTAAAGCTAGAGCCTACATTTTTATAACAAAAGAAAATTCAGTTCGAAGTAGAGAATGTGTGTGTTTTGTCGAGGCTCTCTGTCTAATAATTTCATGATGAACAGAGCTAATGGCTCAACAGGAAACTGAATAACTACGAGGTCTGTCGGGAAAGTATCCAGCCATGTAATGACCGGATTTCCTGTAATAAACTCCTAATTACGCTTCTAGTTCTCGCGCCGTTCTCAGTCGCCAGTCTTACACTGTAATACAATAGCACATACATGTTCGTTATTCTCAGGCGTTCAGTTTGTTGCAGGATTTCCAGAATGTACATCTTTGAAGTGTTTGTGCCACACTTTGATGTGCGCTGCACTCGCTGCATCGTCTCCGGAAGTCTTCTGAATCATCTGAACGCTTAAGGCAACATTTGATGCAGATTCTTTGCTCTAACTGCTCAGTCATTGTGAATGCGACGGCCACAGAGTACACGTCTCGCGCCCCACTGACTGGTACGGTGGAGTCGTCATTGTTCACGCGTGTGCATTCCGGTTCACGCTCCTTGGATACCAGGATACATTGATGTCTCGTGATACTATATTAATAACCGTTTCCAGCCAGACCTCGTATACATGGGTGAAAATTGATTTATTTTCTCTCTCTCTCTCTCTCTGTCGAGCTACACACGTCACTCCTGAGCTCCCAGTGATCCAGACCCCCCCTGCCCTCCGGACCTGTCTGACTCGTCCTGGTGCCCCGCTTCTGGTTGAAGATCTGATCACATGTGGTGCTTGGGATGTGTGTGGTGAATGAAGACGGTTCCACTTGACCATGAAGATGGTCTCAGCAGCTGTTCTCTGATGGCTTGTCACTGCAGTCACTCAATAATTATGGACTGAAATTCCCACAAACAGTTTTTATATGAACTGGACTTTATATTAACTTAAACACATCTCCTGTTATACCTAACTTCCAGCCTCGTAACACTCAGTATGACCTCAGATCAATCCCTGGATTGACCCAAATGATGACGGGTTCCCTGTTGAGTCTGGTTCCTCTCTGGGTTTCTTCCTATTGCCATCTCGGCCGTCACCCTCGGCTTGCTCATCGAGGACAATCTGATTGTTTTGATTTATACATATTTTCACACACATTTCATACACATTTCCATCATTTCCAATTCATTATGTACAGCTGATTTTCAAAATTTTACTATTATTAAAAGTGCTAAATATTGTAAATAAAACTTTTTTTTTTACTGAATTTAATTAATTTTAATTGAAATTAATTAGTATAAAAAGTGGTTTATTACTCAGTATAAATTACCTAAAAAAAATATGACACAAACTCCTGCAAGCAATGTTCTGCAAGACTAAAACAACATGACATTTACAAACAATTAAACTGTTTACATTTTAATATAATCATTCTCATTATCCTTTGATTAGGCATATAAGAATAAGTTTTGCTCAGACTCAAAAACATAAGTTAATTTGAATGTTTTTATGTTTAGGGTGAAAATGTCATTATGTTTAATTTTGTGTTTTCTTTTCTTTTCCATGCTCACCTTACACGCTTATACACGACGCATTCAGACGGCATTAATACAACCTAAAAACATATCGTGAGCAGTTAAGTGGAGCGGCGCGTTAATGACCGCGTTCCTGTTGGATTAATTTAGCTATTCAAGTTCAATGAAGGGCTAATTAATTGTTTTTTTTTGTTTTTTTACAGTCGAGAAGTACAAGACGTCCAGCTGCGCGCTGCGTAATCACACCAAATCAGTTTAGCCTTCAGGTTATTGAACAACATAATTGCCTGGTTCAGTGTGTTGGCTGATAAAGCCGCTTATCGTTTCCCGCCGTAATTTGCTTCTAATCATCGAATATGTATCTGAACGCGTTATTCCGACTGAATCAATCAATCTGAGCTATAAAACGTGACAAGATTAAATTGAGATGTCGGAAGGATTTCAGGATAAAATGCAAACAAAGGGTTTTGTCTTGAGCAAAAAAAAATTAATAAAAAAAGATGATTTTTATTGACATTTAAACACAGAATTAAAATCATAATGTCTCAAGGCTGCCTGTGATATTATTATTATTATTATTATTATGTGTTTGTTTATCTCCTCTAGAGCTTGTTAATTGTTAAAGATGTGAATTTTTTGTCTTTCGTCGTCGTCCTAATGTAGCGAGGAAAAAAGTGTCAAAAAATCTTCTCTGCTCGATGCAAAGACACACACACACACGCACGCGCGAACATGTTTGTTTGGCTGGGAAATATTCCTCATTTCAGTGTAATTTCGCTCTGATTTGCGGCGGACGCTTCACACCAGACACAATCACCTAAAGCGCGGCGTTTCCCGCGGCGCACACGCTGGGTGTAAAGAAGCGTGCTGGAATTACAGCGTTCAGACAAATTGCACTGGTGACGTACGATTGCTTTCTTTAGCGCCCCAGTGAGCTCTCATGCCTGAGACTTGGAGTGATTTAAAGTGGGTTAAAGACCAGCGCTAGCCATGTCGAGGACGTCACGTGGTTTTAAACATCCTGTAAAGTTTAACATAAATGCTAAAGTGCATATTCGAAATGAATCACATACGTAAACATCATTTTAGTTGAAACACCTGCACGCCTGACCTTCCATCTAATCAGCCGATCGAACGGCAGCGGCGCAGAGCAGTGCAATGGATCAGGCAGATGTAGGTCAAGAGCTTCACGTGGAACAAAACATCTGAGTGAACCGAGTAAGTAAAACTGAGCCAGCATGTTTGCCGATGGTTACAGCTCGGCTAGGCTGTATTGTGTCGCTGTTATGCATTTGGTTTCGGGTCAAAAGTAAGAACGGGAACTGTAGAGCCTGTGCACTGCGCCTATGCCGATTCCTGTGTCTGACTGAGTTATACATGCAAGAGTAGCTCGACTCCCATTGACATTCATTGCATTAGGCAGACACCCTTATCCAGAGCGACTTATACTTTTATCTCATTATAAATCTGAGCAGTTGAGGGTTTAAGGGCGTCGCTCAAGGGCCCAACAGTGACAACTATGCTGGTGCTGGGGTTTGAACCTGGGACCATCCGATCAATAGTCCAACGCCATTGCCCCTGAACTACCACTGACTCCCAACCGCATTGTCCGGGTGTGCTAGTCCGACTATGAGACGTTCCATTTAGTACGACTCCACCATCACAAGAAACCGTCAAACATCCGTGGTTCTGTTAGACCGCATCAGTGAAGGATGGTCAGACTGGTTTGAGCTGACCGGAAGGATACAGTTCCTCAAATATGCACGCTTTACAACCATACTGAGCAGAAAAGCATCTCAGTAGACGACGTACTGTAACACGATACAAAAGTTTTTCTTCTTGGTGTTTACCGGTGGTTTGCACGATGTTGCTTTTACTGTCACCTTCTGGTCTTGATCTCTATCATCTTCCTTTGAGTTGAAATTCTCTTTTTTTTTTGTCCTGTCGCCCTTGAGAAACCCATTAAATACTTTCTTTCTTGCCCTCTTTTTCCATTATCTAAAACACTTTTCAAAGTGTATTCAACCTTTCCAAATTCCCACCGCTCCTGTGTCTTATCTGTGTAAGCCTGTATGGTATCTGTGTAACATTTAATGAGTAGGTTTTTAAAAAAGTGGATGTATATATATACTCAGCAAAAAAAGAAACGTCCTCTGACTTTCAACTGTTTTTCCTTTCAGTAAACCTAATGTGTAAATATTTGTATGAACACTAAAAGAGTCAACACCATAAGACATAAAGTAAAAATGTTTCACAATGTGTC
>JAQQZT010000007.1:24553510-24570061 GCA_030068275.1 Clarias platycephalus
GCATTTTGTGTTTACTTGTGTTATCTTTGACTAATAGTTAAATGTGTTTGATGATCAGAAACATTTTGTGTGGCAAAAGAATAAGAAATCAGGAGGGGGGCAAATAGTTTTTCACACCACTGTATAAATGTTTGCATCTGAGGTTGTGAAATGGTGCCGCTCCACTATAATCCTACAGTTGGTGCTCTCTAAACTATTCCCACATTGGCAGGCAGCACAGAATCTCGTAGGAGATGCAGAAGAATTGTTTTTCAGACAGAATCATATAACACAATTTTTCATAATATTTAATGCTTTTTATCCCCTGATCAATGATTGTTTTTTTTGTAAATATGCATACACATTTATATTTTTAGTCAGAGAAAAAGAAACACCCATGCACTTTTATGTAGTGTCCGTAACTTTTTTTTAAATTCAAATCAATGATCTTAATTGTTATTCAGATGAAACTTGGACAATTTAGATTTCTATTATTATTCTAAAGTGCACAATTGTTAAGATATTGCGACATGAATTTGACATGGTTACGGACACTACAGATTTCTTTTTTCTTTTTATGTATCAAAAAAACTATTTAAGCAACATTTTTTACAGGTCATATGCTTTTAAAACCTTACACCAATTGTAGTATCAATACTCATAAAAGAATAGAATTTGTATTTTAAATAATTATTATTAACGCTGAAAAATGTCATTTTTGCTGCACATACTGTATAAAATCCAAACAGCTGAAGTTAGCAACTAGATTTTTTTAGGGAATCAAGATCGCTCACTTCCATGTTGAATAAACTTCAGAAGCAGCTTCTTTGGTGAAACACATTTTCTCTGTTACTGTGTTTTGGCCGAATACAAATCAAATCTGCACCTGGGGACATCATATTAGATTACCACACTGATTATTGACAGTGTTAATAGTCAGATTGACAGGTAAACTGGTGACAGGATCTTGGGCACTCAGACTCGCCCGTGCCCGCGGCTGCCAAACGCCAGCCTGTCTGGTCTAATTCCACAGAAAAGCCAATGCAGCACAAAAAAAAAGCCAATTCCATCCCTCCTAGGACATAACAGTTAAATAAAAAATGAAGCAAGTCCATTCTCTCTTTCTCTCTCACACACACACATAGACACGCACACACACATCACTCTGAGGACTTTCTGAAGTGCTTTTCAGATGGAAATGTGTAGAAGCTAATTAAGAACCGTGTCATCGTCTCCATCCAAAACACACAGATCTCACTAAACTGGAGCAGTTCAGCCCTTACACGCGTAACCATGACAACGTCCATCAAAAAGAGCCAAAAAAAAAAAAAAACGCTCCAACCTGCTTGCCTTGCTCGACTCGTCTCTCTCTCTCTCTGTGGAAATATCTCAGGATGACTTTTCCACTGAGCGAGCCTGTGCACTATAAATACTGCCGCTGTTTTTTTGTCTCCCGAGCGGGGGACCGGTCACGGCCGGACGTGACGTGACGTATTTTATGTGAGAAGACGAATGACTCAGACGTGCAACAGGAGAAAGCTTTCTTCCTGATGGCATTTGCAGATACGGCCGTTTCAAGGACTTTCCGAGCGGCATCTGTGTATGGCACCGCAGCCTGGCACCGCAGATGGCAAACACCTGGGGACACACCCGAGGGTCTGAGGAACATCTGGAACACCTGCCGTTCACGAATCAGTGCCAGGAATGGCTTCATCTCGCTCGTCTGCGTGTGCTGTGTGACTTAGTGATTTACGCGCTTAGATTAAAGTAACCCTGGATTCTGATTGGTCAGGAGGTGTTGATGAATTCTCTATAGCAGCAGCTCTGACAGTAGTGCAGCACAGGATTACAGCAAGATGTTAGCGTTTCTATGGTAACAACGTACACGGGGACTTGTTTTGACATTTTTATTTATATTTTATTTGGAAGGAGACGCCAGTGTTAGTGCGTCTAGGAGATCCTTCTGTGGTTCAGTTTAATATACGAGAGTGTCTCTCTCTCTCTCTCTCTCTCTCTCTCTCTAACCTGAAACGTGCCTTAGCACAGTAATGTCTTTCAATCTGACCCTCCAGATAAAACACTACACACACACACACACACACACACACACACACACACACACACCCACACACACGCAGACACACACACAAAGTGCAGATCATCTCCACAACAAACTATTTATGAGAGGGACATACTGATATAATGAGAAAAGAAGTGAGAAAAAGAGAGAGTCAAAACAGGGGAGTTAAAAATACGAGGAAAAGAGAATGAATGAGAGTGAGACAAAAAGAAAATAAATAAAGAATGAGAAAAAGAGTCAAAATTGAACTGAGTCAGAAAGAGTGAAAGAGAGAGAGAGAGAGAGAGAGAGAGAGGGCAAATGAGGCAGTGCCAGAGACAGCGAGAGACAGAGATGCAGAGAAAAGACAGTCAGAGAGAAAGACAGAGATAAACAGAGACGGATACAAACACACACAGAGAGAGAGAGAGAGAGAGAGAGAGAGAGAGAGAAGGAGTGATCAATGATGAAAGAATGAGAGAGAGAAAAACAGAGACACTGAGAGAGACACTGAGATGCGGGAGACCGAAACAGAAGAGTCGGAAGAAAGAAACTAAGGAGACAGACAGAAAAAGCCAAAGGAACAGAAAGAAAAAGTGAGACAGAGACAGAGAGACGGGTGAGAGACAAAGAGATTCAGAGAACAACGGAACAAAAATGAGACAGAAAGAGAAAAAGTATGAAACAGGGGACAGACAGAGACAGTGAGACGGAGACAAAGATGGCCACAAAGATACAATGAGAAACACAAAGAGATAGAAAGACAGGGAGAGAGATATGAGAAAGAGAGAGACAGAAAGGACAAGTCTGAGCCGATCTCCACAGGGAAAGAAATCATCTCTATAAATTCTACTCCAGGCCTGTGGACATTGTGAAGGGGGATGAAGGTAGATATGAGATATAAACGAGTTATGTGAGAGAAAGGACACGAGAGAAGACTGAGACGCCTTCACGTCCTGCAGGACACTACACTGTCGACTCTCCGGTCTCTCCAGCAGGAGACGTGATACCAGCTCTGGACCCTGGGAGAGTCTCTACCAGCATGCGGTCCTACTGACCTAAAGCTCCTGAGCACAGGACTGGTGACCGTGAGGACATTTAGGACAGCTGTCTCACACAGGGAAATAAACATGCTCTGAATTTACTACCAAAGCAAGACAAATGATCAACACAGAAGGATGCCGATGAAGGACAGAGAGGACAGAGAGAGAGAGAGAGAGAGAGAGAGAGAGAGAGGGAGAGACCTAGCACAGGATACAGACAGAGTTATAGAAAGAAATAAAATTGGGATGGAGAGACACCAAAAGACAAAAAAAAAAAAGAAAGAAATGAGAGAAACAGAAGGAGACAGAGACACAGGCAACAGAATGAGACTGAGAGAGACACAGAGATGCAGAAACACAGAAACATATACACAAATAAAAGATGGAGAGAGAGAGAGAGAGAGACAACTCTTTGTGATCCAGAAAGAAAGGAGGATACAGAAAGAGACGCAGAGGGAGATGCAGACAGAGAAACACAATGAAAGAGAGACAGAAAACAGAGACAGATTCAGGACACGAGAACGGGAGACACAGTGGTACAGAAACAAAGAGAGATTAAGACAGAAAGGAACACAGAGATACAGAGAGAAAGAAACACAAAGAGAGACATAGAAAGATGAACAGAGATACTGAAAGAGAGTTAGGGAGGGACAGAGAGACAAAGAAAGAGATGCAGAGAGATAGAGAGAAATACACAAAGTGAAATTACAGAAAGAGAAAGAAAGAGACACACAGATACAAAACCAGAGACAGAGAGATGCAGAAAGAGAGCTAGAGTGCAGCAGAGAGACACAAGGAATAAGAAAAAAGAAGGCGAGATAGTGAGATATAGACAGAAAAAGTGACAAGAAGAAATGTAGAAAAAGAGAGCGACAGGGACAGAAAAAAACGTATAGAGAAAAATAGACCGAAAACATTAAGACGAAAACAAACATACAGAAGGTGAGAGAGATACAGTAGACTGAGAAATAGAAATGAGATACATAGAAAGAAAGAAAAAAAACGAGCCAGGGAGATTAACAGAAGGAAACGGAAAAAGACAAAAAGGGATAGAGGGACACAGAGAGAGAGAGACAGACAGACGGGTATAACTGCTCACCTGCGGGGTCATCCCGTGGCAGAGGTAGAGGATGGGGACGTTGTCGGTGTCGGGCCCTTGATCCAGACACAGCTCGCTCTTCAGAGAGTTCCTCAGCTGCGCGCACACACACACACACACACACACACAGGTTTGTCATACCATGATGAACTCCTGAGCTGGTCTTTAATAAGTTCTCAGTCGGTTCTCTCGTGTTGTGGCCCAACACAACAGTAATTAATGTAAATTTGTAACTGATGACATCAAGAGAAACAAGACCCTGCATAATAATAAGAATCAATAATAATCAATAATAATCATCATCATCATCATCAATAATAATCAATAATAATAATAATTTGCTCAGTCAGATTACAATATCCCAAATTATTTTCCTACAACAACTCACTCTACATGTTTTATCCCTCATGGTGCGTTCAAGTCAAACTGGGACTTCTGATCACAGGAATGAGGGTTAAAAACCTCCCTTTACTTCACAATATACAGTACATGGTTGTGACTTCATTCACGTGGAATTTAATCACACACTCATAAGCACGTATTAAAAATTACAAAAATTACAGCGACATAAGTTGATTTTGAGATGAACTAATGTTTTTATTTTTTTTATTTTTTTTTATGATACAAGGCCATTTTTTATTTAAATTTAAAATTATCATATCTTCTCTTTCCGTGGGCCGATTGCGATGAAACAGAGTATATGTTACCAAACACACCTGTGAAAACCCCATTAAAATTTGTTCAGTAGTCTTTTACGTGATGCTGCACAAACAAACATCTTTATGTGTTCTATTATTCATCTTACAGTACGTCATCCCCAAATAATATACAGACACGCCTATTTTTTGCTGCACTGACGCCCTTATCCCAGTATTTCACTAGTGCTTGGACCCTTATAAAAACAAATATGGCAATATATTGTAAAATATAATGCAATATACTTAATAATAAACCAGGAAACTTGTGCTTATATTAATTAATATATTGTATTGAAATGAAGACATACTTATAATTGTTTTATTGAAGCATTATTGAAACTTTATGCATGTTTAAGAATTATACACACACTGTTACCTTGTCAGTGTTCTCTGATTAATGATTATAAAGTCCATTTTGTTCGAATTACATTAACATATAAGCATATTGTAATTTAAAAAAAAGATATAGATATATTAAATCAAATTCAGTATATTATGAAGTATATTGCTGAATATAAAATTACATACATTAAGATATACATGAATAATTAATGAATATATAATTAATATATGAAAAGCAACAATTCCTTTGTATTTTTCAATATATTGTAATATATCAATACAATATATAAGTTAGTATATTAAGAATATAATTTTGAATATGAATCTTTTTTGTGTTAATTATTAGTTAGTATCAGTCAGTGTAGCAACGAGGAATATTAACATTATAAAATCTTTTCAGTTTACCAGTAGATCAGAACACTAACTCATATAATATATTGACAGTTAATATATAGAGAAATATATTTTCTTTGCGTAAGGGTGGATCCTGTTACAGTAGAACGTTTTCTAAGTACGCCGAAACGGCAACCTGCCTGATTCAGGTCTGTAACACTGGCCTCCCAGGAACTCCTTTATTGTGGAAATGATTTGGAGCGAAGTCAGGACTGTACGGGAGTGTAGCAATAAACTCCCAGCTGAGTTCCTGTAATGTGCAAGTGGTCTTGGAGAATGATTGTGTGTACAGTTCCCACACACAGGTGCGTCTCTTCCGCAAGTTGGCAAGAAGTTATCTGTCGATTTTTTTAAGGATCAGACGTTCCACCCGCTGAATGTTCACGGGAATGACGGCAGTGGGCTCCGGTCTTCTTTAAAACGTTTACACTGTTTAACTGATTTACTGTCTCGTCACTGTACTGTGCTTGAAGTCTTCTGTAAATGTCGGTCGTTTTTACGCCTTCATTCAGCAAAAAGTTCATCACAAGTCCCTGTTTGACTTGAACGCCCCCTTGTACAAAGTTGGCATTTGGATTTGCATGCACCGATTTCTTTCTACAGCATTCGTGGATTAAGCACTAAGAGACAGGTCACCCAATTACATGCTTCTTCTGTGTTTCTTTAAAGGACGTTTCTGTGGAAACGACTTTTCATTTCCCTCCTTAACTTTTGACCCCCGCTCCAGCGTGACCGCGCAATGCGCTCATCTGCTTTCTGCTCCTACGCCGCGGTTTGATTGACAGCCCTCAGAGTAACGAGGGCAAGAGTTATTTCGCAATCTGGAATGAATTTTAATAAAACTAACCCAGGGAACCACACGGTGAATTGTGAGGTGTAAGGTGACCGTGCAGTGACTAGCGAGTGTTAACACGGCAGTTCAGAAAAGGTGAGACGTTAGGAATAGAAAATCAGGGTTGGGTCAAAGGGGTCGAGGCACTGGTTTAAAAAAAAAACAAAAAAACAAGTGAGGTTTCAGAACTGAAAATCCAAATATGTATAGTGTGTATACAAAGACCCAAATCTGGGCTAGTCAGAGAAGCAGCATTAGCATGGATGACAAAATTGCAAAAAACAAACAATCTGTCCAGATTAATTTAACCCTTTAACCTCCGACTGAACTTTTTAAAATTACTTTTATGCTTTATCCATCTATACTGCTTATCCTGTGCAGGATTGTGAGCGGGCCTAGAGTCTATCCCAGGGCACAAGGCAGGGTACACCCTGCATGAGGTGCCAACTCATTGATGCGTACACACACACACACACACACACACACACACACACACACACAATAATATACAGTAGGCGTAATGACACCAAAAGCATTCGTCCTATTGCACCAGCACAGAAAAACTAAATCTTTGTATGTGACTCTAACTCTCTCCCTGCCTCTTAATATTTTTATTTGTTTATTTTATTTTATTTATTTATTTATTCTTTTTTTTTTTTTACCATGAAGCAACCTCTCAACCATTTGGTAGAGATGTGTACTGGGGTCTTTTTAAACAAACATTGATTTTGGGTTAATTATTTTTTTCATTGAGTCTTGTTGTTATGTTCCAAATTCTGTGTGTGTGTGTATGTGTGTGTGTGGCCAATGTGATGTTTGTGTTACTCTTACTTCCCCCCTTTTAATGCTTCTACTGTTATGGAGTCTCGACTTCATCCGGCACTCAGGATACTGATTATGCATCCGTCTCTGATTACGGTGTCTGCTTGGGAGATTGTTCTGAGAAAAGGCGTACCAAAACATCACGGAACGCGCGGCTTCCTGCCTCGGGCTTGTAAAAATTACACTCGTGTTCTATCAGAAACTTTCAATTACCAGAGTAGTGTGAATCCTCGAATCTGATTGGCTGTGAGATGTCAGTGTGGATTTATTTTCTATAACAGCAGCTTTGACAGCTGTGCCAGATGTAATTCATGCCTCAGGTTGATATGAACTCTCGTATTTTAACATGTTATTGTTTCTATAGTAACAGCTTTTTCTCAGGGATTTGTACAGCCGACATGTCACCTCACCTGATCCTGATAGAGTTAGAATACAAAAAAAAAACTACCCAGCCAAAAAACAAACAAAAAAAAACACACAGTAATATTTCACTGGCATTGTTTCGATAAGCTCATGCAGGGTCACAACATTTATTTCCATCCAGAGTCGCATAAATTCTCTCCCAGATTTTGTATTGATGTTGGGTGAGTCAGACCGCTGACTGAAGTTTTTTCCAGCACATACCAAAGATTCTCAATAGGGGTCAAGGTCTGGACTGATGGTGGCTGATCCGTGAGTGGAAATGATGTTTCATGCTTACTGAACCACTCTTTCTCAATTTGAGGCTAATGAATCCTGGCATCGTCATCTTGGAATATGCCCATGCCATCAGGGAGGAAAAACACCACACTGTCTTCTTACCCTGATGCGCCCATCACTTCAGAGCAGAGTAAATCTGGTCTCATCAGACCACATGACCGCTCCACAGTCTATTCTTTACGCTCCCTAGCCTTTATTTTTTTAATGGGTATTAACATGCCCAAAAAGTCATAAAAATCAGCAGACAGTTTGGTGCCATTAGGATGCCTGAGTGGCTGGGTCATGGGCTCAACTCAACAGGAAGTCAGTTATTTTGGGTGGTTTGCAAAATGCACCCAATGTAATTTGATGTACTCCTCCTAGGGAATTTATACAATCGCCACCAAACCGGGCCAATATGATCTCAAGACATTGATGATGCAAAATCGCGGAGGGGTTTTTGATATTTCAAACCGGTCAGCCGTGACAACGCCTTAAACCTATGCCGAAAAGTGCTAAATAACTTTCTGTGTGACATCATACAGTATTGAGTGGCTTAAATGCGTGCGCTCACTGTGATCACTGTCTTTTTGGCGGCGCTTGGGCCCGATCATCGCTGCTTGCTTAAGGCCACGTGGCCGTTTAGTCCCAATACTTTGCATCAATATGACAGCCATGTTAATGCTGGCACTGTTTTTGTGTTTGTAATACAATAACTTTTCAGTGCACGTCACATTTACAAGAAGCTCCATAATTACTGGCACCCTGAATCCTGAAATCTGGGTTACATTTCTGTTACTCAGTGAAAGATTAGAATTTTTTTTTACATTTTATGGTAGTGGAAAGCATTAAATTTTATGTAGCTTTACCTCTGAGTGCTAGAAAGTGCTGACACTGAAATTTCCTTCCATAAATGTTAAGAATCTCCTTAAACAGTCAAATCCCTCGTATAGGCGAGTGGATAATAAAGCATATTTCATCTGATCTGATTTATTAAAATGATTTGGATGATTTGAAGATAATGTGTTTTAAGGTTAAGTTTAACATACTGATTTAACAACATTGTAAATCTTGTACTTGTGAATGTGTAGTAACGCGCCTAATGGTTAAGACTCTGCATTACTCATCCTAACATCAGGGGGCTCAATCCCCGGCCCTGCAGTTCACAGAGGTGAAAAGACACGCGGCCATTACGATATGATATGAATATAAAATCAAGGCTGGGTCTAGTGGGTCGAGCGCTATGGAAAAAAAATGCAAATAGATGTTACTGATTCGGGGCGGTTCAGCACCGTGAGACAGGACAGCGAGGGTTCAGAACTAAAAGTCCAAATTCCATGCACGAAGACCTGCATCTGGGGCTAGTCAGAGAAGCAGCGTTAGCATTGATGACAGAATTCAGCACTTCCACTATGGGGCTTGGTGGATTGTGTGTGTGTGTGTGTGTGTATGTGTGTGTGTGTGTGTATGTCTGTGTGTGAAAAATACTGTATCATATTAGGGTACTTGAAGACAGAGTATGCATAATTTGTATTAAAGTATGAAACTTAGCTAGAGTTGCTGCCTATGCATAAAATATGCGTAACATAAAAACAAAAAAAAAAATGAACAACTGTCCAACTGAGTTTAACCCTGTAATGTTCTGCTCAACTTTTTGGTAGAAGACAAGACTACTTCCATAAACAACGCATGTCTAATCTCCTTAAAAAATTTTAATCAGGATAATAGAGCGCACATCTCATTCTGATTTATTAAAAGCGTTCGGATTCGCATGATCTGAAAATAAAATGTTTTAAGGTACTTTTAAACTCCACAACCTTCAATCTGCCACTGTTGGGCCCCTGAGCACGGTTATTAACCCTTAACCCAGTACACATTACGGTTGACCCCGATATGTGCTTTGCGATAAAATAAAGGTAACGTGTGTGACATCGTACCACTCCGTAAGCGATGGTGTCCGAGTACATCCTCATCTCAGGGTAGATGTTGACCAGGTACCATCTGAAGGTCTTACACTGCAGCCTTTTCCTCAGGGCTTTCCTCTCTGAGATATCACCGATGTCTATGCCTGAGTCCTAGACACACACACACACACACACACACACACACACACACACACATAAACAGACCAATATGAAGAGGCACACTTCTGAGTCTCTGTAGTTAATGGCTTTGCAATAAAATGAAAGTAGAAACTGTAAATGGAAGCAAATGGAAAGTTGGCTCGGAATGTTTGGCTTATTATGAAAGCTCTAAGATGAGTGCTGCTTCATTCTGTATAGTGCAATAATTTTTCCTCACTCTCACACATCTCTCTGAACAACACTGCGGGTGATGAACATTTGCCCAGCTGAGCACTTGAAGTCAACTAGGCCTGGAGCAGTTACCGGTTTCAGTGAAATTCCGTATTGCGAAACGCATTTTCCCATTGGAAATAATGTAAATGCAGGTAATCCGTTTCAAACACACAAAAATATTACCAAAATTACTAATTTCCAACACTATAATCATGTTTTTGCATATAAAAACAATAAAAAATTTTTTTAATAAAGACATGTAAATAAAGTAAAATATGAAATAAATAGACATTAAAACACGCTTAACTTTAATTTAAGTCCTGAAAGTCTACAAAACTGAAACTGTCTCTCTTTTCTTCTTGCTACCGTCCTCGCTAACATTCTCGGGATCCATGGTGCTATATGTCTTCACTAAATCTTGCACAAAATGGGGAAAAAAAAATATATATATATATATATATTTCGTTAATTTTTCGAAAATTCGCAAGGTGGGGAGTCCCTATGCCGAGGTAGCACTGGACCTGTTTGAAAACATCACACTGTTTGAAAGTTTTACAGTTTCTGAACTACTAAAATTGTCCATCATCCCGCTACTGCAAAAGTAAAAATGCAGGATCCCTCGGGTTGTCTGGAGCGTACTGACCCCTCTCCCCTCAGGTTGGTGCAGGAAGTCGGTCAGCAGGGTATGATGAAGAAAGGAGGTGAACCACCACGTTACAAAAGATGAAGTCATCTGTACTGTATATGAAATTTTGGGATAACACCAAGTTAACGTTGTTCCCCCAACATTACATCAGAGTGCGGCGGAGAGCGGAGTAGTATTGTCTTTCTGTAAAATTAGTACTTTTACTTTTGTAGTATTCTTAAATTTAATCTCTTGTTTTATTTAAAAAAACAAAGACAAAGTGAAGGTGAGTCAAAAAAATTTCCGCACTCCGGTTATATAAGAATTTCTGCAAGGCTACTGCCTTCCCGGTCGCTGCTGTGCAGGTGTGAACGTGTTACATCAGTTCATTTGTAACTACGGTGCGAGCAAAAAAGTATTGTGATCACGTGCAGTGATTTGTTTTTTGTGGTCTGAGGGTGCACCTGGCGGCAAAACAACTCACAGTAGAGTATAAACAGAAGTGTTTGGATATCTGCAAACAAAATCTGGTCCGATCCTCTAAGGAAGGTGAAAGTTTTTTAAAGAAAATCATGAGACACGGATTCATCACTACGAGCCTGAGAGTGAACGGCAGAGTACGGAACGGAAACATCCTCAATCACGGAGCGAGAAAAAGTACAAAAGCTGGAAAATTCATCAATGTTTACAGTTTTCTGGCATTCGCAAGGGCCAGAAGTATTGGAACATTATCAGGATAAAGGTTCAACAATCAACAGCGCTCGTTACGGTGAGACGCTTATTGAAGAGCTGAAGACTAAACTTCGGAATAAACGCAGAGGACTGATATCCGAGGGATATGCCAAAACTTGAGGATGTTTAGAGGTGTTAAAGCTTCCTACCTATAATCCTGATCTCGCTCCATCAGACTTTCACCTGTTTGGTCCCCTGAAAGCACAGCTATGAAGACAAAGTTTCACTTCTGATGAAGAAGTGAAGACAGCGGTGCATTCGTGGCTGAGGTTGTTGACGGACGAACAGTGTATCGACAAGCAAGGAGATTAAGTTTAAAAAATGATGTACTCGTCTTTTCTACAAGTTTATTAAAATAAATTCTTCAGCCAGAAGGCATATTATTTTTGACTCACATTATGTAGGATGAGAATATCGTTGTGTCCCACAAGCCCTATATATATATACAGCCTGTAGCAGCACCGTGAGCATCAGATCCTCACAAGACTCAAGCTTCTTTTAAGAAAACATTTTAAGGTCACTAGCCGAGGCTAAACCCGTGAAACTCTTTATGCTAGCTCTCAGTGCTGTACAGGCGAGCTCTTGTAACTCAAAGCTCTGGATTCACAAACGTCCAAGCTGCTTGACCTCCAAGCTTTTCTCCTGCCATCTCCATTCCTCCTCTTCTGGCAGCGGAGCCTCGAGTGAACAACTGGCAGCGGGCTTGCTGTGCCTTCTGTTCTCTCCAAATGAGCTTAATTGCTAAGAGTTGGAAATAAAAAAAAAGCACGATTTGATCGCGGGTTCCTGAATACAGCATGAGTTGCTGGAGGACACGATCAGCCGCAGAGCGACTACAAAAACTCAGAAACGTTCGCTTAACTCAAAAAGAAAAAACAACAACAACAAAACACAAAAACATCATGTAGCTTTTTGTTTGCTTGTACAAATTAAAACAAAGCTGTGTGTGAACTGAATCGCGCGCGCACACACACCGGGAGAAATAAATAAACATCTGCTCGGAACTGATTATGCTAATCCCGTCTCTTTACCTAAGCTACCAGCGGATAAAATTAGCGGCTGCTTTCGGAAAACATGATGCAGCACTGTGTATACAAGAAGAGACTGTTTACAGGGAAGCAGATCCTGTGTGTGGAAGTGGAAATGGAAGTGGAAATGAGCAGCGTGAGACGGAATCACCTCCTGAGGAACATTCCAGGCCATGTAGACGTGGCTCTTAAACTCGTCCATCCACACCTCGGCCACTCTCAGGGCGTTCCGGCGCACGTGGGCGGTCAGGTCCTCGGTGTACGGCTTGTGGGCGCGCTCGATGTGGGCGACACGGGCGCAGGGCAGAACCTCAACGCTGCCACCACACTGCCAAACCTGCACACACACACACACACACACACACACACACACACACATTTTCATGAGAAAGATACACTCATGAAGTAGTAGGACAGATTTAAGCTTTACAGAGTGTACAATTAACTGCATGATATCTTGATTAAAAGCTCTTTGAAACAGAAATGTTTAATACTAAAACTTTCGCTTCACTCCAATTAGGCCTAATGAACTGACTACGGCGTTTCATATGGCACGCCCTGGCATCTCATCTCAACTCATCTGCTTACTCTCAGCAGTTTGTGATTGCATTTTATGTAAATCTCTGCCACTCCTGGACTAGCTTGTCTTGAGGACTAGTCAGGCAGAACTTTATGCTCCTGCTGTCCTGTATAATAAAGAGCGCTGCAGCTGGGACTCGACTGGAGAGCAGAGATGCAGAGTGTGTAGCGTGAGATTGAGTGTTACGGCTGCCTAACCCTCAGCAGCTCCTCTGCTGTGCGCTGATATAAAGCACACGCTGGGACAGACGCTGACAGGAGTCACACAAGAGAAGTCTCGCAAAAGTACCGACACAAGGTTCTTGTCGAACGGGAAACATTAGCTACGCCTCAGAGACGTCAAAAGACACGTAGGTTCGTCAACTGCTGCGACGTGCTATGTTACAGTGATACTGTGATACACTGTTTGTGCAATATTGTTTATTATACACCGGTTAGTTCTGACCGAGTACTCTGATTGGACGAGGGCCATTTCAACACAAGCCCTGGGATGTTTAACTATATGTATCACTCACAGCGTCACAGGTCTTCGAACAATCGCTAATTGCACAAACTGTAGGTCGCAGCATGGATGAAAGTAGGTCTGTACAGTCCGCAGTACAGGTAGTCCCCGACTTATAAACATTCGAGTTACAAATTTCCACAGATACAAACAGGCCGCAGTTTGACTTCCGGTTCAATCACAGAAGTAGCTCATGTGTACTGTACTGTATAAAAAATAGACACTGCAGTGCACCAGTAACCAATATTCACAATATATACAATATTTTCAGTGTGTAAGTGAATGTATAAAATGTCTAAAGTCCGGTATATTGTATGTGTGTGTGTGTGTGTGTGTGTGTGTGTGTGTGTGTGTGTGTGTGTTTGTTTGTGTGTGTGTGTGCGCGCGGGAGAAATGAGTCGGCCTCCCTGGTTTCAATGAATAAGTCCGGGAGCATGGTAAAAGAAACTGTCTGTCCGGTAAAGCTGTCTCGATAGTGAATAATCCTAACTTCGGAAAATCCGCAACAAAACAGAGTTCACAGTCCAATACAGTGGAAAACAGCTCTGAAACAAAATAGTGTCCGGGATTCCCCTCGCGATTTAAAGGCGCAGAGACAACACTGTTAACATTTGACGTTTGAGATTCATTTTCTTCTATGCAGTTACGGTGCACTACTTGATGTGTAGTACAAGTGATTGTACACCCTACATAGTGCACTAGCTTTCCATTTAACACTATTATTTGGGATTCAACTCCAGAACCTGAAAGTTAACAGAGCTGATATTCTAAAGCAGAGAAATATAAAGTAAATCTCGTGTCTCAGGACTGTCCATCACCTCCATGGTGTATTCTCCTCACCTTTTGGCTACAGAGTACCGACAAGCATTTAAAATGACTTTCATCACTTTTATTACATTAATTGTTGTTTGCCAGCTCTGAGAGTCGTGTGGTTAGTGAGTTCTGCCAGTTCTGCCAATTTCAACAAATCAAAATCTGTTGAAAATAAATGGCATTTGAGGAACTGTTGTATAAAAGCAATATCGCACTCAAGGTCATGCTGTTATAGTGGATATGTGATGATATTGAGTACAACAGCACTCCCTTTAGTGTGATATTGCTTAATTAATATTAATATGTATTATAAACAAACTGCAGTCTAAACTAGTAATTTGAACTGTTACTTCAAATCACATTCCAAAAACCGTGTATGTGCTATTCTTATAAAAGCAGAAAATACACTATGTGACCAAATGTTTGTGCACCCCTGACTTTCAAAGTCATACAGTATCTGCGTCCTGACAATCCCATTCCAGAGTTATTCCGTCTTTCCTATTATAATGCTCTCCACTCTTCTCTTCGGGGAAGGCTTTCCACTAGATGTTGGAGCGGAGCTGTGGGGATTTCTATTCATTCTCCTACACGAGCATTATTGAGCTCAGGCTCCGATGTCGGTGTTCCAGTTCGTCCCGAAGGTGTTCAGGTCAGGTGCTTTGTGCCAGACTCTTAAGTTCTTCCACTTCAACCGTAATACATCACATCTTCATGGAGGTGGCATTGTACACAGACGCACTGTGAGCCTGAGCCTCTTAGGTGCAGTAGGGGGTAACACTAGAGCAAATAAAGGCATTCTGTACGACTGTGTGTTTCACATTTGTGTAGACTTATAGTACAGTACTGAGCAGGGGCTTTAAGGGAGTTATGGACAAATGCGAAGAAAAGTAATAACCCTCAGTGGCACTGCTGGAAAATGGACTAGCACAAGCTATGTGTTCTAGTTAACATGTTATGAAGTCGATTCATAAAAAGAGCTGCAATTCAAATATAACATTAAAGGAAAAATTCAGTTTTAGCCAGGTTTAGACGCATCAGTTAAAAAAAATAATAAAAAAAAACACTTCCTGCTACTTATTCTTTTCCATTTGTGCGTTGACCCTGGTGTGAATGCGGTCGTATTATTCCACTAGTTTTGACGCGTAGCTTTGTTTCAGATTCATTACTTACAACTCGAAGTCCATTGAGTTCTTTGTCTTTCGTATTTTATTTTCCAACATCAAAGATTCAACACTTCATACAGTCGTCTTGAGTAAATCCACTGTGGTTACAACACCTGTTGCTGTATCAAAACGGTTCAATATTTTCTTAAGCTTATAATAACATATTTGTCATATCTAATTGATCACGGTTAGCTCACGGTCAAAAACTTGTGCTCTCCTAAGCTTCCGTATCCAAACTGAACTTTCTATCATGCGATAGTCATACAAAACGTGTAATAGTGGAGTGACGTCACAGACCAACATACGATTGTCAAACGTGGATGCTTAACTAACAAATATAACAGTGAATGCTTAAATGATAAACTAGATGCTTAATGCTTAACTAGTAATGCAAATTAAAACAAATAAATAAAATAAACACAACAACAAATTCATAAGACACGATATGGCTCTTACAGTTATGTTACCTTAATAAAATCTCAAAAAATCACATACATGATTGTTTGAGTTAGACAAATCAAAATAAATGCCTAAAAAAACAACTATTCATTTTGCCTTAAATTTACACTATAATTTAAGTTTATTTCACAAATAGAAATTAGCATTTGACTAACTGAATTGTATTTTTTAACATGCACTTAATATTTTTGATTCATTTCAATCAACATATTTGGTAATGGAGTAATTATACTGAATAGTTTCAAGAACTACAATTATCACTCATTCCAACTCAATATTCTTTTTGTTTAACAACAAAAACTTTAATTGAGTAAATTGCCCTGTGCAAGTGATCATTCAATTCAATTCAATTCAATTTTATTTATATAGCGCTTTTAACAATCGTCATTGTCTCAAAGCAGCTTCACA